>JBBPOK010000206.1:0-49322 GCA_038091415.1 Leccinum variicolor | reverse complement strand
GTGAGATTCCCAAAATAGAAATGTTGTAGGAGTAGTGGCTGCATTTGGTGCGCTTCTTGCTTATCTAATTTGTCACAACAGATGGGATCATGCCCCTATCAGAAAGGGGCAGTATCCAAAGCTGCGAAAAATCATTCCCAAAAAGGAAACTCATTATTCCTTTTTGGTTTCCCTAGAAAAGTTGTAGCCCCTGTTTTGCTGATTCCAATGGTGCAAGGATCTAATCTATCTGATGTGATCTGGTTGAGATATGATCAAAATGGTCACCAAAACCCGGCGATATGAGTATTTTGATTGGTCAATATCAACCAATGGCAATTGCTGCCTTTGGGTGCCTAGCTAGGCACACAGGTGACAGGGGGATGCCCCTGTCAAGAAAGGGGCTGTATTCAATGTGGCGAAATTTTATTCCCAAAAAGGAAACTCATTTTTCCATTTTGGTTTCACCAGAAAAGTTGTAGCCCCTGTTTTTGTGGTTTCAATGGTGCAAGAATCTAATCTATCTGATCTAATCTGGTTGAAATATGATCAAAATGGTCGCAAAACCCCAGCAATACAAGCATTCTGATTGGTCAATATCAGTCACTAGCAATTGCTGCAATTTTTGGCCTATTAATATATGGTTGCATAATCATGCTGAATGCGCTCTCCACCTGTTCCATCCATGCTCCTATTATTTTAAAGCCAGACAGCTGGATTTCATTGCCAGCCAGACAGGAGATGTACACCCAATTAGGATGTGGTAGTTGACCTTCTTAGTGCAACATGAAGTTTGGCAACTACCATACTCCAAGGTCAAAGACTACTGACACAGGTGATCCTGGAGGGTCTTCGCCAGGGTCATGCCGGTGTGCGACTGCAATCTCGATCAGGAATGAGCTCGATCTGGCCAGGGTGAGTCCATCCGTACCTTGTCGACTTCGACCAGATCTAACGGCATCCTTAGTAGTGCCCCTCCTTTGTTCTCCAAGTAGATGCAAATAGCAACAAAGGCTCAGTGATTGGGCGATGTCCAAGCATCCGTGGTGATGCTGACTTTACCGCTGTATACCTGGTACGTCTTGCTCACTCGGTTGCTCCATTCAAGCAGAATGACAAACTTACCTTCAACATCTTAGCGATTCGGTCGCGTGTGCACACAAACACATTGCGCACATCCCGCGCAACAGTAAAACGAGACAGTATGTAGTAGTTTGGCCTGCCCGTCTTCATAAGCGTGAGGAAAGCGCGATCATTGACAATCGCGAATGGCCACAGGTTCTCCATCACCCAGCGCACAATCTCCACGCTATCAATCACAGTCAAGGCTCGTCAGTCACACCAGTCCCAATACAGCAAGGCGCACCGGATTTCCAAACGGGTATACGGTATATTCGAGTAAGTCAGTTTATTTTTATTCTTCCTTTCGAACACCGTCGTGATCTTTCCATTTTTCAAGATCCTGGCAACTACCTTGGTGCGTGCTTCTGTGGCGTCTTTGGCATCATCTGCGGCGCTAACGGCATCCTCTCCCCAACATTTCTTCGCATGTTTGCGCATATTATCTGTGGAGCGGGCATCTTTAGTGTCGAGATACTGGCGAATTGTGACCTTGCAACCACGCGAGGCACACGTGAAGACATGTGATTGACAGGTACCAATGTGCTCGATGGCCGGAATAGCCTCAAAGAAGGCATAAATAGGTGAAGTCCACTCCTTTTGGATGCATTCTTTATGTAAATTAGTCACGGTACCTAATAATTAAGTGTGATAGAATGTACGGAGTTCATCCTCCGGCATCTCGTCAACGTCGTCGCTGGGCCCCTCTTTTGGGGCCCCTCTGTGACCCTCCAGTCGGGCCTCGGGGGTAGCTGATTGTTCACCACGTTCAGAGTTGGAGGGAGGAGGTTCTGAGGCCGGGTTAGGAGAGGACCGGTTACTGGAGGTAGTAGCAGTAGATTTTGTTTTTTTGGGCTGGTTGGTTGACTCCTTGGGTAGATCATCATCAAGCCGACGCTTTCATGTAGATTTGCTAAAAATTTCCTGGCATGTTGCCTTAGCCTTTTCAGATGGTTTGATGACTCGTTTGGACATGGTGATGAATCTTTGTTGGATAGATAAGATTTTGAGTCGGTTAGGATGTAGGGGTGAATGCTGCAGTGTCAAGAGGGATTATTCTTAGTTGCTAGGCCAGCTGGGTGTATGCCAAACAATGTACCTACTACTGACAAACAAAGTGCCACATCTGTGGCAATACTAAGTGAAAACCCACCATATGGGTGTGGGTATGGGTGTGGGTATTGCCAATGCAGACCCACACCCAGACCCACACCCACTACATACCCATACCCACAACCCACATGGGTTACCCATACCCATGCTCATCCCTAGGTAGTCATGATACACTTTAGGCACCAATTTGAAGGCCTCCTCGGGCTCAATTCCATTGGAAGGTTCTTTTCCTAGACTCTGAATTTGATAGGAATAATTGATCTCAGATTTATTCAATTGAGATTCATAGATTGCATTTAGGGCTCGGCAGGAGGTAGGACATTGATTTAATTTAACCGTTCCTTGTACCCAATCAATCAAAGGATTATGTTCGCGTAGCCAGGTATATCCCAGGATCATTTGATTGCGTCCCAAGTTGGTGATGTCGGCTGTGATTTTTTCGTGATGTCCTTGAAAGTCAATGATTAGGTCGGTGGTATAGGCAATGCCTCCAACTGACTCAGAGTTGACTATGCCATCCACGTTGTAGACCAGACAACTAGTTCAAGAGGTTTTAAGGGTATGCGTCGGGCCTTGGCCCATTTGGTATCTATGAAAACTCCATTTGCTCCACTATCTAATAGAGCTGCTACTTTGATGTTTTTCTTTTTCGTAATTATACCTATTTTTAGGATTAATTCCCTGAGTGGGCACATTATGCCGACTTTCCGCTCAGTCGGGATCTGAGGGGGGGAACTATTTTTATTTTCCTTGTAAGCCAAATTAAGCCTCCTTTCCCAGGGAGCATGCTCTTTTGAGATCGTGGCTTTGGTTATGTCATCTGGTAGGATACTACTTCGAGATGACGGAGAATCAAGAGAAACATCACTATCTAATACACTAAAATGATTACAAGAAGAAAGAGGAAGAGAAACAGAATTTGTACTAGCACTATCTAGGCGTCAAGTACTGTAGTCTGAAGGAAAGCTATTTTTAAGTTTTTTCTGAGAGGGAGGGGTCGTACCCGATATGATCTCCTACTCTTTTTCCCTGAGTTACTTTGAGGTCACGAAAATAAGCCCTAGTGGCTTCTAAGTCCATTCCTTTGATGGCTGTATCCCAATTGGGTTTAGGGTTTGTTGGCGCAGTTGTCTCTGCGGTTCTAACCTTTTTAGCTTTGTATTTGGGACATTTCTTTCTATGTCTGCCATGGGAGAACCCACAATCTTTGCATTGTGTCGAGGCCTTCTTACACTCTTTAGCCCGATGACCATCTTTACCACAATTGTAGCATCTGAGCGCCGTCTTCCGGACATTGGTGGTGGTTTTGGTGATGTCGATATCCATGGCATTTGGATCACGTCGAGGGAACGAGGAGTGACTTTCGAAGGCTTCGATAGCATTGGCATATTTTTGAATAGCTGCAACATAGTCGGCTATTCTCGTGGGGTGTTCTCCTTGTAGGAACATGTGTCAGATGATGTCCTGTCGCGTATTCCGTTCAAGCAGGGCAATTCCCATCATTTCATCGCATCCAGCTTGGTCATAGAGTGCAAGCCAATTGGTCATGAAGACCTGGGTTCGCTCCTTTGAACCTTGCTTTTTGTCCATGAGTTTACGGATGGCGATGTCCTTTTCATTGCCAATTCGAAAGTGGCTATTCATGAGCTGTTCGAGTTGGTCAGGACTGGGCCATTGCTCTGCTGAGTGATCTCTCCTTTTCTTGAGCTCATTTCTGGCCCAAGCTCCTGCTCTGTTTTTATCCTTTTCTCCAACATCACCTATTCGAGAGAAGACGGCTAACCCCGCTTTCTTTCCATCAGTGAACATCTCAGGGTTGTTATCAATCCAGGTAGACATCTTAGTCCACCATTCATCGAAGCAACTATAAGTCCCGTCGAAGTGCCTTGGATCGGGGACAACCTCCACGCATTTCTTTGAGGCGGTGGCAGATGGAATCTGGATACGGGCCATCAAAGCTGCCACTCCGGGAGAAAGGCCCGCGTATGGGTTCAATGGTGTGGGGGGGGTCTTGGTTGAGGCAATCGTGGGCCCCTTGGGCATGGTCTTTGGCTTTCTGAAGTTCCACTTCCAGAAGCCTGGTTTGTTCCTGCATTTTGTTGATTGTTTTGTACAGCAATACAAGTCGAGCGTCGGGTTCCTCGGCCTGTGAGGTCTGGGGCTGTGGGTCTCCTCTGTTCGATCTTGAGCCCGTCTGTCGCATTGGATTGAACGATGTGGTTGCGTCCATTGAATATCCGTCGCCTGGTATGATCTTTTATATTAAACTCGATGCAGAATTTATAGAGGCAGGTGTTGTCGGTGAGGAAGGGGATAAAGCTTCCGTCAAGGGTTTGATAGAATTCTTCGAGTAACCAAAAGGGCCAATCACCAACTTGTTCAAATGCATAGGCGTGAATTGGATGGTCGTCGTTAGAATCCTCTAGTTCTTCTTCTGGTAGTCGAGAGACAGGGATGGTTTCTCGCACAGCGAGGTAGCAATTATCGAAGGTGATGGAAATGATGGGCAATGCTGTAAGTACTCGAAGGTACTTTAAACTGGCCAATTGAGGAGTCCTTGTTCCTGTAAGTGGGCAATGAAGACTTGGTCTTGTGCTTTGTGGAGGGTGGCGAGTTCTTCGTTGTTAGGAAGTTGGATTGCTTCGGGGGCAGTTTCGTATGTTTCCCAGCCGACGTCTGACCACTGAGTTTTTACGTCATATGGGTCGGGTTCAGTAGGCTGCTGATAATCGGGGCTGAGGAAGCTAAGTTTGAACTCTTTTCCCGCTAAGGTCAATTCGAGGTGGTATCCTTCTTCTTGATTGGACTGAGATGATAGAAGAGGTAGGTGAGGACAGTGAAGCAATAGAGGAAGACAAAGAAACCGATGAGGATTATGAGGTTAATGCTCATATAACGAGGAGGATCTCACGAAGAGTCACTTCACTTGGATCTGTAAGAAAAATCTTCTTTGGCGGGTTGTCTCACGAGGACAACTTTCTGGTGTAGGATGGTGCATGCATTGCAGGCAATATCTGTTGCCCGTCAAGCGGATTGGTAGGTAATACCAATAGATCATTTAGGTTATATCACGCGCAACCTCGATAACAATTACGCTCATTTGAAAGTGTGTGCTGATCCACTATGCACAGGGTAGGGATTGATACTATTACTTGTGGCAAAGCATGTCCTCTCGAATGAGGTTGTAGCCTTCGCAAAGCGAACAAGTTTGTGGAATATACAGTCCCATGATACAATTTGCAAGGTGTTCGTAATCACTTGAGGGTCGCCTGCTCAAGGGTTCTCATTTATCCTCTGATGTGAGGGTTCTCCCTTAAGTCTAGAATCCAACTATAACACAGCGATAGAGATAAAAGTGTTTGTCACAATGACTTGGTGACGAAGAGGTGGGATAGTAGAAAAGTCTTGTTCTTATGAAGGCAACCTCAATCCAATAAGGACTATGGCACCTCAACAAGGGGACAGAGACTTAGGAGGGGAATGTGTAGGATGGAGGGAATCCAACCAGAACAAGACTGACTTGTTCGGTTGTTGCATTCAAGCATTTATACTACTGATACATGTGCACAGACCAGCTTAGGGCCGGTCTGGATAGGCTATGCTAACTATTATGGTAAGTGTCCACCAAGTGGTACGAGAATAAAGGTACAGGTCACGTGATGCTGACTAAGCAGGTCACGTGACATGAAAAGAGAGTGAATGATGAAGTTGATGTGAGAGGTCACGTGACTGTTTAAGTAAGAAAATGAAGAGGAAAGCGAAAGGTTTGTAACAAAGGATACGAAAACCGGTGCTTGATAGATCGTGCTGAACGCTGCACTGGGATTTGATACATATCTCGTGATGCGGCACGGTGCTCGCGCTACTGCGACCAATCCAAACCCAAATGCCCAGAGGCTGGGCTGTTACTATTGCAACGACATCGTCGCACCTGCGGATGTGAGCATGTCATGCGGGTGTGCTCGACGTCGGACGGCTTACGCTTTCATAGTCACTCTCTGATCGTACACTCGACCAAATGTGTACTGTCACCCGACCTGCCAGTGGGCTGGCCTGGATCGTGTCATCTACTGCTGTTGAGCTCCTTGTGTTGCTTTTGCAACATCCGGATGGGTGAGCCCCTTGACCGTGTCTGCGTGTCTGCACCACACCGTCGTCTAACGTCGTGCACGCCACATAGCCTCCACGCTTCGCTGCCGCCTCCGAATAACACTGATACCGAGGGTTCCTCGACCGGCAGCATCCTCGGCCTCGTCCCTCACCAACTCCCTGGCGCAATTCCGCACTCTCCTCATCACGGGCGCTGCGTATGATTGTTGTACGGGTTGCAGCGAGACAGTATTAGTATTGAAGGCGTACGAGAGCGGAGGTTTCGGAATGCTATTGAAGGCGTTCAACGAAACGGGGTACTTGGAGGCGTTGACGGGGCTAGATCGGTTGTATGACGAGGGGGATAAGGCATTGGAGAACGTGGACTGGGAGGAGGAAGACGAGGTCACGAGGATATGTAAGAAACTGTAATTTGTGCTAATGAAATGTGTAATGATGACGTGAGTGAGATGAGGTCAGCATAAGCTGCGGGTTGTTGTACACGACGACGACGACGCGATGACAACGCCATGGAGTCGGAGGAGTCATTTGCACGTCCGTCCTTGTCCTTGTCCTCATCCGCCAACAGAACAGTTCTCCAAATACGCCAACCTGTTCTTCTCTTCACCGCCTGCATCCAGCAGATTCCAAACCTTTCTCCCACAATCCAGTACACTACCATCCTTCCTCTCATCGTCGTTCTCCTCGCCACCGCCTTCAAAGAGCTCCAGGAAGACCTCGTTAGTCTCTTCCCTCCTGTCCTCCGATCCACTTTCTCATTTTCTTCTAGAAACGACACCAATCCGTTTCGAAGCACAACTCCCGCATTTCCAAGGTACTCTCTCCCTCCGCCACCTTCGAGGGGCGCAAATGGAAAGATATCAGTGTCGGGGATGTTGTTCGCCTCGAGTCCGACGACTCCATTCCCGCTGATCTCATCTCCTCTTCCGAGCCAGAAGGGCTTTGCTTCATCGAGACCTCCAACCTCGACGGGTGCGTCTCCTTTCATTCTTCATCGACCACGCTCACATACCCTCAGCGAAACCAATCTCACAATCAAACAAGCATCCCCTTCGACCGCAGAACTGACGTCTCCCAGTCTCATTGCATCCCTACATGGTTTTCTCCGATCCGAACAGCCCAACAATTCCCTCTACACTTACGAAGGAACGCTCGACCTCCTTTCCGACGCTGGTGTCCCTCGCCAAATTCCCTTCGGTCCAGATCAAATGCTCTTGCGCGGCGCACAACTCCGAAATACACCCTGGGTATATGGTATAGTCGCATTTACCGGACACGAAACAAAGCTCATGTGGCCCCCCTCGCTGCATGAGCGCGGCCTTGCGGAAAAGCTCACGCTCCCTCATGTGTCCTCGTGCGCCCTCTTTCCGGTCACCTCACACCTCCTTCCCTTCCTTACTCGCCTCACCCTTGTCACCGATCCCTCGCAGGTCTCCCTACAGGTCCCTACATCCCCGCCTTGCATACTAGATGCAACGCGAAATAGACCATACTGTACGTCGAGCCAGAGTTAAACGTCGATCCCAGGTCTCCCACAACGAAGTCCCCAGCCCCTAGTGCGTACTTGCCCTTGCCGATTTCGGCTGATTTCCTCATCCTCCTTCCCAGGCACCCTTGACCAAACATCCGTCGGCTGCTCAATTCGAGGAGGCAGGATCCATTTTACGGCCATGAGAAAACGTCCTGAGGTTGCAGAGTCGACGCAGACACGTGTTTTCAGAGTGTTATCATCCTAGAACCCCCTGTCATACACAGGATGAACACGGAATAGGATGTTTTCATTCTTCTTGGATGCGGTGTCTAGTCTGTGGTACTAGTACTAACTTCATGGCACGCCTCGAGGCTACAACACCGCGAGGAACACGTAATTGCTACCCTTTGACCTTGTTCCCATTATCGTGCCAGCAGCATCAGCGTCTCTGAAGTTCCGTGATCAATGTATTCCTCAGAAAAAGGTAGGTCCATTGTCATTCGAGAGTACCTGGGCTTGCGATAACTGTTTGTCGACACCTACCACCAGATTGCTCGGATGTATACTCAAATTGCTTTAGTGCGGATAACAAGCAGGTATTCAGCGGTGGTGATGACGGGATGATTCGCCGATGGCAAGTAGACGACGGACATCAGGTTGGCTCAGCGATGCAAGCAGGCTGTACAATCTATACCACCGCGCTGTTGAGGGATCGCAAATGGCTGGTGTGCGTGTTGGAATCACATCCGTATGCCAGCGTGTGGAATGCGGAAACTCACAAAAGTTCTGGACATCGCGCCGACCAAGAGGAGTCTTGGTCACACACTGGGCGCAGTGTTGTCGGTTGATATTTCTTCCAATTGGCCGGGATGGGTACAACGACAATTGCGTATTTATCTGGAGCACTACCACATGCAAACGACTCCTGGGCCCATTGCAGCATGACTCCAAGGTGGTCGCAGTTCGGTTCTCTCCGGACGCCTGCCATCTCGCCACTGCGACCAGAATGTCAATCAGAATATCTAACAGCGACGAAGGCCAATAATTTCTCAGCATCCCATGCTCATTCGTGGAAACCATCTCCTCGCCACTTACCTGGTCAGCCGATGGTTGTCAAATTTATGCTGCCTCTCAGCCGTCCAACAAAGCCAAGTGTTTGACTCATCCTCAGGGTCCTTGCTCAGTACATGGCCTCTTCCTACCAATAGCAGCTCCATGCGTCTCTCTTCTATCGCAGCATCGTCCAACCAAAAGTTCATCACCGTTACCAGAAGCACCTCACTGTCTTTTCATGATGCCTCGACATACAAACAAATTGGTCATATAATCAATCACGCCAGTGATATCTACTCCATGACGTTCTCCCCTGAGGGCGCCTACGTTGCCACCGGCGAAGCAAATGGGAAAGTTACCGTGAGGAATCTTCGTGGTGTCCTTCCGGACTCGTACCTTATAGGAGATGTAAGTGTTTCTGTTGCTAAACGTTGACGAATCTGAAAGTGCAAAATCTCCCACTATTTCTTCAGCGTCGTGAGTGCGTTAAACGAAGTGTATTTTCGCCACTTCTGATCTGTTTGTATCAGAATTTCCACTCATGGAAATCAGCGAAGAGATACTTGACGCTTGGACTCAGGACGACTTGACTCGCACGGAAAAGGTCCTGACAGAAAAGATCCTAGGTGTTCAGGATCCTTCTCGTCATTCGCAGTGCCTCGCTCACCGGTCCCTCGTACGGTCCCGTCTGAAGCAATACAACTTGGCTATAGATGATGCGAAAAAGGTAGCCTATCGGTTGTCTTTGGTTTCGTCACGCGTTAACTATCGCACACCAAGTCTGTCGAGGTTCAGCGATCCACAATTGGTCAGATTGCAATCACAATAGCCCGCGCAGCCAATGGCGACCACGATGCTGCCATGCGTATATTTGATCTCATATTCACTAATGGTTCCTTGCCCGAAAGCAATTTTGTTTTGCTTACAAGGCACGTACCTTCTCTTCTGGTCACTATTTGCATTAATACTTGGTTTCATGCAGGCCATCGTTCTGTTCCAGAGTGGAAGACACAATGAAGCTATTTCGCGAGTCGAGGACTTGATCGATGCTATGGATGACAAGACTATATATATCATGGTCCGGGTATGTAAATTCTACGATTTGACCAGCGCGAAATGATGAACAGGTCGTATTCAGGCCCGAATGTGCATCATACTCACAAGTACGTCGTTGGAGGAAGCTGCGGAATGGCTCAGGCGCGCAGGGGAACTTGTTGCCCCCTAAGATTTTCCTGAACTGGTCGTCGTCTCGCTTGTAAGCTGCTTACTCTCACTCCATTTTCAACCTGACCCACGGTATTCGAAAGATTTTTGGATGGAACTTTGACGGCATTGGTGTTGAAATCCAGCAGCAACTTCAGCAATGCATGAACATGTTAGAAGACTTCAGCGACGTGCCAATGCGGTCTAAGAATGCAGAAGAGGCAATTTCACGCTACTCTGCCGCATTGTCTTTGCATCCTTCGAACCCCGCGCGTCTCTTGGCCAAACGAAGCACGGTTCGTGCAGCAATAATGTTGTGGGAGGATGGATTGAAAAATGCTGATGACGTATGGCTTTCCCATCTTCTTATGTGTGTGACGACACTGAGTTTCAACCACTCAGGTAATCGAGGCAGGCCCCGGGGATACGAAAGAAGGCATGCCGCGCTACATACTTTGGAATGCTATGATGACGCGGCTGATACGATGAAGTAAATGATTACTCTCGAGTGTCACTGCGGAGCAGCAGGAGAAGCAGCATTGTGCCAACTCTTTGAGGAGCTGACGGCTCGTTCGGGCGAGGCAACATCGCTTGGCTGGACGGGACAGTCTTTTTGCCGGGGCTTGCCGCATCAACTCTACGAAGGAAATCCGCGTCGGGGTCGTAGAGATATCGTGATCGCAGCAATGCGGAGGCCTGATACTGTTCCTCTATGGTACATATATACCTTTCATCGTAGTTTTTGCTGTCATCGCACTCCTCTCTTACTTAAACCGTACCCTTCTGGATCGGGTTGCTGTCATTGGAGAGGCGGGATTGAATGTATCGAGATCTAGACTACACACACTCTGGTCTTTGTATGAACCGAAGCTAACCGTGACTACGTTCAGAATATGTAGAGCTAGGTGTGAGGTTCTCTACACAATATCGAGATAGCAAGTCTCGATTGTATGCGCAGTAGCCTGCAAGGGAACTAAGAGAACAGTGGGAGATACTCACTGTTTAATCACCAAGGATAACGAACAAGTGAAAGGTAGTTGCGAGGTAAGAACCGAGCAAGTAGCTTAGAGATGAGAGTGGAAGAATGAGTAGAAGACTGGGTATTTTACCTGGGGCTGAACCTCCAGGTTTATATACGATACAGAGATGTTTGTATCTATGTACGTATTCTCCTATACTAGGGAATGGAGATAGAACTCCATGGAAGGTCTAGGAAGGATGACGAAGATGTGAGTCATCCGCAGTAATCTACTTCTTATCAGCCAATGGCAATAAGGTCTCTATCTATGTGATGAGTAACACGAATAGCGTAAGAAAGATAAGAGATAAGATGAGTCATATCGATGAGTCACAACAGTGAGTCATGATGATGAGTCATGATAGGAATCATGGTATGGAAACGAAACGAATCCATGATTCTCAACACACAAATCTGTGCTAGTTAGTGTGCGCTTATCGTTCCCACCGAAGGTGGAACAAATCATCACTAACTTTAAGAGTAACACTCAGGCTCACGATCAGCGAACAATGCGGTTCCCACGGTATCCTTCTCCCGTCCCGCTGTTGATGTTCGTCGCTGGCTTCGAGGATCTACCAACTCTCATTCTCACCTGTTAACCACCTCTCATCAAAACCAGGATCTATTTATGTAAACGCGCTCCTCGTTTCGCCCCTTCGCAATACTCTCCAGTCTCAATGTCGCCACTCCGTTTGGGCTCGCAAACTCTCCCCCGAAGACTACCCTTACACATCAGCCCATTCCCCGCTGTCCCTGCTCGCCCCGCTCCTCTACTCTGACGGCTTGACAGCACCGACATGCATACGCAAACACATGGTTTCTCCCCAGCGTGTTGATCAGATTCCTGTGCGTGTTCGAGGCACCGAACGTGACCTCGCATTCCACACTCGATCCACCTGACCTCGATCATGAATCCGCAGAGGAGAAATGGAGGTGAGCCACGGAGCTGAGCTCGGAGATCACCAGCGCAAAAAGACTACGAGCGAGCGAGATATCAAGCGTCGTCTTGCTAGCCAGCAGACAATCTCGGTGCGGGGGGTTTTTTTTTCGGGTTTGCTCTTCTTCACACACCAGAAGATACACTTTGCTCCTCCCTCCAACGTTTCACAGAGCTCGACCGCCAAATTGCGGCTCTCCACACTTCCCTCGCAGGTACACGTTCCCCACCACTGCCACCCTTAGGTCCTTCCGTTGACGGAGATCCACCTCCTTCAAATGACCATTGGCATCCCACGTCGTCGAACTTTATTTCTATAGAGATCCCGACAATGGCCGACCGCACAGGAGAGGCATCGAAAATCCCATCCTGCCGGGTGTGTTTGCCCCCATAACTTAGGCTCGCAAATTGAGTAATCAGACTAACAGATCCAGTGCCCCCACCGTGGACTACGAAGGTCGAGGGGTCCTGCACCCACCAGGAGTTCACTCAACGCCAACCAGGCCCCTCAGGATGTCCACACCCGACTCCACTCCTCTTGGTCATCTATCTCATCGTCCAACTCGCTCATGTCAGAAAGCGCATCTGAGTGACAACATGCCCTCACTATGGAGCACTTTCGCGCACGGCTTTGCTGATCAAGCTTAGGTACGGAAGGCGAGTCGGACAGTCAGTGGTCAGGTCGCTCGCTGGCGAGCGCGAGAGTGGTCATGATTTGGGTATTGCATCACCGGTACCGCTGACTCGGAAGCCAAGTGTAGAAACTGTGCCAGGAACTACCACAAGCTCGCATTTCCCGCTGCTGTTGACCACAAAGGGTTGTCGACGACGTCATCACTGCAGCATTCTTTATCGGGGTTCCTTGCGGAGACGCAGATGGTCGGAAGGGAGGGATAGCCCGAGAGAGCTGCATCTTCCCTACCTGACCTGCAGGATTAGTTTGGTTTGGTTTAGTTTCTGTGTGGATACCAATATGATACATTACTAGGCTACATTTACTTGCATTGACTGAGCCTGTTGGATAGTTCGGGAACTCAGCTGTCATGGTATTGCTGATGAACAGTGTGATACTAGGAGCTCCACGTGAACTTGAAAGACTCTGGGAGGTGTTCAAGTTGGATCACTTTGTCACGGTGTGTTCTGGTTTCTAGTCAATTAAATTTAGTAAAATAAATGATGCTTTGCTTCACTTTGTGTAAGCGGCTGTAAAAGCACTGGTAAGGTGGAATTTAGCAGCTGATTCAATGGCTGTGTTCAAGTTGTGAGGCTAAATGACATGGCAATGGCAACTTAGTTATAGACAAACATGGATAGTTCAATTGGTAGCACTGTAATACACATGATATACCATTACCAACTAAAAACAACTTGCAGGTAAGTGGATCAATGATTCTGCCTGATTTTGGTTGATGATGAATAATTGAGGATCACAAGATTCTGATGATCTGATCAAAGGTTTTCATGGCAGTCTAAAGTTATCTACACTTTAACAAGGACACATACTGAATCTAGGCATGGATCAGACCAATGCCTGGATGCTAGGAGTATTTCAAACTATCATCATCATCTCCTCTCATCAATATTAAATTGCAAGGGAAGCTAATGATGGAAACTGAGATGTCATGGTGATATAAATTGATCTTTGTTATCTAGAGATAGCATCACCTCAAACTTAGTTATGGACAGACATAATAGTTCAATTGGCAACACTATGACACACATGACATACCATTACTAACTAAAAACAACTTGCAGGTAAGAGGCTCAATCTGCTTTGATCTTGATCTGATGATAAATAATTTGATGATGTGATCAAATGGTCTCTTGGCAGTCTAGGATTATCTACACTTTATCATGGTCACATATTGAATCTAGGCATGAATCAGACCAATGCCTGAATGCTATGAGTATTTCAAATGATTATCAGAGATAGCATTACTTCACTAGTCTATCAGATCAATAGCTTAAGTGGTAGAACTGTGTAATGTCCTGACATACCATTATCAACCAAAGGAAACCTGGAGGCAAGATGATCACTCTGCTGATTTCTGTTTCATGACAGATCACCTCTGGTCAGATGTAGCCATTGCAGTCTAGGATTGTCTACACATTATCAAGAGCACATACCAAAGCTAGCTATTGATCAGTCTTATGTCTGCATGCCATGAACATATTAGATCACCATCATAATTCCCTCTAATTGGTCATAGATTGCAAGTGAATATAATGATTGAACTAGAGATGTCATGGTTACATAAATTGACCATTGTCATCTGGAAATAACATCCCTTCACCATTCCCCTGATGCCGAGATCCAGATTAGGCTGAGATATGTCTCATCTGCTGAATTATGTCGAGTGCAGAAAATCATATGTAGTCATATGTCATAGTATCTGCATGAGCATTCCTGTAATACATTCTCATTTTAGGTATTTCCTCTCGGAAAACATAGTGGGTTTTCACTGAGCCTATCATGACACTGTCATATTCTTGGTCACGATCATGTTTGATGCCACCCTAAGCTTCATAAGCTTAACTGTTAGGCAGCCTCAGCCAAGCTAAATCCCATCTTCTTCATCCTCGTCACCCGATACCTCTGCATTTTCCTGCCCGACCTTGGCCATAAGCTGTGCCAAATCTTGTTCTTCCGTTTCCGAAACTGCTTTCGGCTGCGACGAATTCCGAACACTGATACCAGTAGAGAACCCAATGACTTACCTTCATTTTGACGACCAATGCACCTCCTTGTGACTCGATCGAACCCTGTATGGATTCGATGGCGCGGTCGAGGCGGTCGAGCGCAACAAACTAAAATAAAACGTACGTCAGTGTCTTGGCTGTTGTGCATTCGCATGTATTCGTTACCTTGTCTGTCGCGTTTGTGCTCAGTACGTACAGCGGCGGAGCGACTAACTTGGCTTTGATCGGTACAGTTTCGTTGCTCTCCTTTTCGCCTGCCCTCAGTGCTCTCTTGATCGCATCAATGCCAGCCGGCGTATAACATGTCAGTTCAATGTCCGCCCGAAGTTTGATGGGCTGGGGCGTGAGCCGTCGGGCAATCGTGCTCGTGAGCGTGGAAACGGTACTAGGTGTAGGTGGGTTGGCAAGCGAAGAAAAAACTGTGTCCTGTTCGCTAAATACGCGAGTTGAGGCTCAGCGTCAGTGTGTAAGAATGGAATGAACGCACGTCAGGGCCAACTTGAACGCATCATACGGGTGTCCGTAAATCTTGCCGAGCGGCCAAGCAACCTGCTCGTACAAGTTTTCCAATCGAGCTTCCTCGGATGCCCCCCCTGGAGCGTCTTCAACCCCGGCAACTTCCTCGTCGGCAGGAGCGGGAGTTTTGGATGCAACATGTCGCATGATCGACGCGACTGCTTTCGATTTCATGTATCGCTCTTCACACTTTGTGATATCCTCGGGAGAAACGCGACGTTTGGAGAGATCGATATAACCTAGGTATTGAACCGAAAAACGAGAATCAAATCGAGGTCAGCAGATACTTGCATGCCCGCGCTCGAACATGCCTTTTTCGCGATCTACCCTCAGCACGACGACGACTTCGTTTCTTCCGACTCTGATTAGTTTTTGGATTGACCTGATGCGTCTTCTAGACAGCTCGGAGAGTAGAATCATTCCCTCGATGTTGTCATATTCGAGCTGTTCTCGAGTTGTATCATGGGCGGATAATGCGTTTTTGCTTGCAGCGCAAGACTCACTAGCTTCACATAGGCACCCATCTCTGCGATTTGACGAACCTGCACCATGACAAGTTCGTCTACCTCTGGATAGCGCTGTTCGTAGTATCGCATGTTGTCGGGGGATTCAAGTGACTTGGAGTACAAATGCCAGATCCGATTATCATACGATTATGTAATACACAAACAGCGCTACTCTTCCGAATCGTCGTCTGATTCCCCGGACTGTGGTACTTCATCAGAGTCGGTCGGAGCGTGATTAGGATTGGGGACCAAGAGGTCCTCCACGCCTCCTGATGCGGCTGTATTGTCTTTGTACTTGCGCGACCGTTCATAACTGTCTTCGAGTTCGGCGAGAATCGCGTCCTGCATCGCGGAGACCTCATCGGCTGACTTGCATGTTTTATATTTCTGTAAATATGCACTGGAGGACATGTCAGTGGCAAGACAGGGAAGGCAAGTGCTGTACTGACCTGTTGACCTTCCAAAATGCGTCTCCCCAGTTGAAGCCACTTAGAAGGGTCTCTGCATCCCGATCGAATCCAGTGATGGAAAGAACAGCTGCTAGAGCCTCTACGCAGTTGAGTCTCCAGGGCTTACCGTAATTCGTTGGGTTGGTGGCAAGGAGATACGGCACTTGACAGTGGACGTTGGTGAGGCCAGAAAAGGCCGAGTGGCATTTATTTACGTACGCAAACGCTCGCTTGGACTGGCTATCTTGGAAAAGGGGACCTCGGCTAGACGTGCCCACGAACACTCGACGACCGCGAGCCCGTCATTGGCGATGATGTCCCTATCAGCGGGGCTCAGGACGCAGGAGGCATTGGGTCTCGGGGAACGGTGAACACGATCGAGCAGGGCCAGCTACACGTAGACGACTCACGAGACGACGATGCCACGGAAGCGGTGCCCGACTCTGAGTTGTCTGATGAGACCGAGTCTGGCGAGCTTCTTTCCAGAGCATCTGCGAGGGTCGCAGTGATCAAAATCCTTGCGGGGTGTCAGAGAATGCCGGTAGTTTCATATTTAATTGATACTCACCCACATTGCCAGCTTAACATCTGTTAATGATTTCGTGTCTTGCTGCTGTCGGTCACGGTGGGGCATGATGATCGTTGCGACCCCCCACCTTCGCGACCCCTCCTCCTGCAAGTTGAGCTAACCCTAACCAGACGACACGTGTTTTGCACGCGTGCATCGAACCCTAACCCGACAACACGTGTTTTGCGTCCCCACTGTCGTCCCCGTCCAGCACGTCGTCGTCCTCACCGTCCATGGCGACGAACAACGCACCCCCGCCCGGGATTCCAGAAGCGACGCGTCAGTCCACGCATGCATGGCAGAGCGACCTCCTCGAGCTCTTCAACAACGCACGGGATCGCTTTCCGGACGTCGTATGGGACCTGCATCCAGACGACGATGACGACTCGGTAGAGGAAGTCTGGGGCCACAAAGGTCTGTGTATTTCCTCTCCTCTCGTTGTCTCAGATCTGACTTTCCCTCAGCGATCGTATATGCGCGTGCCCCGCCTTCTTTCCAGGCGCGCTACTTTTCATTCCGCCCTCCGCCCATCTCGTCACCGACACCTTCGCCATCCCCAGCACCCGCACAGTCTTCCCTTTCCCTCGCTCTCACCCTCGACTATGCACGCAACTCTCGTTCCCCTTCTCCCTTCCGTTCCGCTTCCCCCTCGTCCATATCCCAGGGCCCCATTCTACGAATTTCCCAGCAAATATCTCCCGCCCTCTTCTCTAACGAGCTGGAATATCTGTACACCGGAAAGGGTCTCGGAGAGGCTTTCGAATTTCTATTTGATACTTCCGAGTCACGCGATCTCGTCGACGCCGAGGAAAACCGTGTGGACAAAATGCGCAAGGACCTCGTTTACATGTGGCGTTCTCGTCTCTACTCAGACATCCGCATCTCCCTCACCGGCACTTTCTCTTCATCCAATCCAGAGCATACCACCGCAATCTTCTCTTCTCATCGCTTCATTCTCGTCTCTCGTTCCCCCTACTTCCGAGCTCAGCTTCTCACTTGGGGCCCCAAGGCACCCAGCGCTGCCGGATCCTCCCCCCCAGGTGAACCCCTAACAGTCACCCTCCCCTCTCCGCCATTCACCCCTGCATCCCTCCATTTCACCCTGGGTTACATCTATACGGGCACCCTCGTTTTCTCTCACCGAACATATGATTTAGATACCGCGTTTGCAATTCTTCGATCAGCAGATTATCTTTCTCTATCCCAACTCCACAACGAGGTCCAAGCCCGCATCGTTTACGAGATGCTTCATGGCCTATATCATGCATTCCTCGAATTCGAAGAGTACGAACGCATCACTAGTGCCAAGTGGGGCATTGGTGGTTGTCGATGCCGCCAGTGTGCCCGCAGAGTTCCACGTGTGCTCGAATTCGCGCTCGCGGACGACGTCAGCAACAACTACCTGGAACGTGGCGCACGACGCGCTCTCGTAGGTCTCTTCGGAGAAGGCTGGTGTAATGCAGAATTCACCACTCTATCTCAGAAAATACGCGACAGCGTTGTCAAAGGCGTTGGCAAGCGCACCACACCCACCAACATATTTCCTCTGCTATTCGCTGCTCAACACGCTATGAAGAAGCTGGATGCCGCTATCGATGCATGGGCTGACATCTCGAGGGAGATGGTCTCGGTGGCACAGAAAACGATCGACGAATGTCTTGTAAAGGAAAGCGAGGCATGCTTTGAGCAGGCTGAATGGGTGGACATGTTGGAAGGTGACGGGGCTGGGTTCGAAGACGGAGAAAGGGTAGGCTGGGTCATGGAGGCCCTAAAGAGGGGAATGAGTGAACGCTATGCTGCAATCGTCTATCAGGTGCGTCCGCTAACCCCATCGATTTCGTAGCCGATCTTAATTGGTTCGTCGTTGCCACCACAGACGCTCGTGTCCAGCATATTGCTTCGCCCGCATCTGACAGAAACGGACTCGACAATGCTTTCGCAGACTTCGCAGATCCGTGCACAGGTGGAAGAGGCTCGTGTCGATTTGCTGAGGTGGATCCGGAAACGGTGGATGGGAGTCCGCCAGGAAGGCGGCTTTGACTCGCTCGAGGGATGGTCGATTAAAGAAATCTCGCAAGGTAAGCCTGATCCTCCAAAGCCTAATCACCTCGCGCGTTTTTCTGTTGGTATGATCTGATTGCGTCCCAACGGTCTATCGCTATCTTTCCAGAGATCGAAGTCCCCGTCGAAGATCTTATCTCTCCCGCACCACACCACACCCTCCGGAATCCTCATCTATCTCGCGCCCTCCGCCCATCCTTGATTCGAGGGTCCAGCGACGCAGACTCGGACACACTCTCAGTCCACTCCCTTCGCGCTTCCGTCCTGTCGCGCGCTGTCCCTAACTCAAAATTCCATGGCCAGGGCAGGGATGGAAACTTCGCAAGTTCAGGGGGGTCGATTCGAAGCGTTGCGCGGAGTACAGCCACCCTCACTCCGATGGGCTCGGCGAGAGTCCGCAACCACAGCACGGCGTCTCGCACGAATGACAGGCCCGACTCTAAGCTTACACCTGATTCCGCGAGCATCATGAGTGTACGATCCGGTACAACAGAAAAGGCTCGTGCTCATGGTCATGTCGTGGGACATCGAAAGTCACCATCGGCGCACACGGTTTCTACACGTTCAGCCAATGCAAATGATCGCGAATCGCGTATAAACGAAAGGGATGGAGAGGGGGAAGGGGACAATGACCATGACGGTGCTTCAACCCCAACCCGTCCAACCACGACCCGTTCAAACGGGCGACCTACTCTGTCCAAGATCATCACCAATAGCACCTCATCTATACGCTCCTCAGCCTCGACGTCGACTTCGATTTCTCACTCGTCATCTGCCAAGCATCCCGGCCTTTCCGTCCGGCCCCGACACTCCACCACTATGCGTTCCTCACACCACCCGTCCCATCATACTAATGGTCTATCTACTCTTCGTATCCCTTCGTCCACACCCCGTCCGAACTCCTCTCTTTCCTCCGCAATGTCCGATACCACTTTCCGCACCGCACAATCTGAACTTACACCCACTTCAGCTGGTTCTGGTGGCGCCCGAACCCGAAAAATTTCTGGTGGGTCCACACTCTCGACCGTCAGCACACGAACCGTTGGAACGTCTGCGAAAAAGAGCACGACCACAAATGCAGGGGGGTCAGGACCAGGAGGCGTGTCAATGATCCGCGCCCGTGTTGCGTCAGGCGTTTCAGTTGCCTCCACGCGAACCCCTGTGCGACATCATGACAAAGATGTCGCAAAAACCAGCCCCGCTTCGACGAAGAAACGGTCGCCGTCTGCAGGTCGCACGACGCCCGTCGCACATAAGAGGTCGATGGTAGGCAGGAATGTTGCCGAAAAGAACGGAAGTCAGAAGTCGTCACCTGTTCCATCCCCACGCATAGGTCGTGTGGAGATTGGGAAGGAACGGGGGTCAAAGACGGACACCGACAAGGAAAATACACCCTTCGTTCCGCCAGTTGATCTACCGGAGGCCGATGACGACGCGGAAACAAACCTGCACACGGTCTACACTGCACCAGAGACATCGGAAAAAGGATCTGATCCCGTCATTACTCCCCCTCCCGGTGAATCGGATCCGATACCGGAGGACGTCCTCACTGGGCGGGAAAGTAGTGAAACGATCACGGCTGCCACGCAATCCCCCATCAAGTCTTCACCCGAGCTTGCTCTTACCGAATCGACCCTCGCGTCCGCAGCTCTTCCGGGGGCAACGCTCGACATTGGTATTCCTTGCATCATCTCCTCTAAGCGGAAGCGATTCCGTGCGTTTGCCAGATACATTGGGGAAGTCGTTGGTGAACGAGGCCCATGGGTTGGCGTTGAAGTACCGATCGACACCTGGGTTGGCGACGTCAGCGACGGCCGTGCATGGTGCGACGGCTCCTGGGGCGGTGTTCGCTACTTTGACATTGGATGCAGCGGCTCTGAATGGGAGTTTAGTGCCAGCGAAGATAGTCGGGCCCCACGGCGGCGCAAGACGGACTGGAGCAGCGGCCCATCTACATTCAAGGGATCGGGAGGCACCAAGAGAGAAGGGGACCAATTGCATGTCAATCTGGACAGGATGAAGCGGATGCGGAGTGCGTCACCCGCCGCAAGCGACACGTCGTCGTCGGAATCCATGGGGCTGTTTGTGAGACCGCAACAAGTGCTTTATGTGGTGGACGCTGTGGGTGCAGATCTCTGAAGCTATACACCACCCCCCAACCCATCGTTTTTCCTTCCTTTTTTTCTTCTGACGACCAACACGATTTGCCATTTTCCTGTTCTTTTTATGTGGATAGCTGACGTGACCTTGCCATCATAACAATCCTTAATATTCCCTCGATTCCCGTCAGACTTGTTGCCGGAACTAATCTCTCGTATGACACAAAGAAATTCGTAATCGTCTTTCTGCTTCTCGTCCGCAGGCTCGTATTGCTGTCTTTGTCACCCTGTTCTTTGTGCTGAACTCTTTTCACACCACCAAGCTTGATGATACCACATTCGTTTGATTTTTTCGGCTTTCTCGTTTGTTCTTTTTCTCTGTGCGCATGCTCAACATAGCTGGATGAGGATTCGAGGCTGGAGGATGATTCACTTCTTGGGAATGAACAGGATGAAACTTTTTCTTTGCTCCATCTTTCGATGCCTTCTGTGTGGGTATATACTATATACAATGCACTGGGTTTGCAAATGGGGCATCTATGGTGACTGCCCGCGATCTGTCATTGATTCTTTCTGGACTTTGAATCTGTGGAGGTGCAGTGCACCGTGAACGTTTGTACATACCACTTGAACATGGAATATACGAGTCTTCGAACAGAGTATATCATACCATACCATGGGTCTTGTTGAGCACTATCTTTTGGTCCCTCGCGTCGCAAGAAATCATGTGCTTCCTCATAGTTCACCGCTCGTTCCAAGCTCTTCCAGCGGTCGCTTGAAGACTTGCTGATCGTCAAATGTCACTCATCGGTCATCGAATACATGAACATCCATCCTCTGTTTGACGCAGTTCTTACTTAGGCCCAACATCTTATCATGAATACGTGACTGTTGTTTGCGGCGTACAACGATCCACCTGTTATCTATAACAACGTAGGGATGGTTCATTTGGTTCCATACTGATCGACAAGGACAGTCTCCGTGATCTGCGCCTGAGCTGGATTTCGATACGATCGCACAGAGTGAGTACGACAGGATGCACGAAGAGGAGTCCCAGTCAACTCACCCTGCTCCTCGACTTGCTTTCGCTTGTGCGCATCCCATGCGTCCAACTTTTCGAGATTGGTCAATTTGATCTGACAGAACTTAGAAGGAAATGATAAACACATACTCCTTTGGTCTGGACTAAGTGAGCGACAGCGGCAGCAGTGAGTCCACCACTAGAAATATCGATGTTAGGCGACCGAGCGCACAACGGTCAAAAGATAGTTGGGGATTACTTACATGATCTCCACGGCCTGTGCGTGGCTGGCAGGCTTGCCATTCTTGGCGAGATGACTCTCGTAGGCCTTGATGGCCTAGAAAGGACGCGACGACACACCGTGAATAGGACACGTTTAGGTGGAGAACATGCACGAACCCCCCAGGTTGCTGCACCAATGAGCGCATCTTGAGCGAGGCTACCTTTGTGGTGCTGCATGAACACGCCCGGTTAGAATCTACCAATCTGGGCTTGGACAACGGTCAAAGACGCACAACTTCGTCGTGTTGTTCCTTGAAAGCGTCCAATCCCATTTCGGATGATGTATTCGATAGAGGGAAAAAAGGATGTGTAGATGCGAGCACCGAGGGCCAAGGTTAGCTTTATATACCTCTCCTGAGGGTCATCGCCTAGCAACCCGAATAGGTGGCCCATCTACGCCGTTTCACTCTTGGCTGCGAGACCCCGCTCGCCAATGTGATTTCGAGTAAGACATTGATAAGCACGATGGTTGAACGTTAGACCTGGACAGATCAGCTGAGCCTGTCTACTTTGGCAGTTTCAAATATGTTCTATTCTTGTCAAAGTAAATGCGCCGGAGACGGAACTCAGCGCTCAGCGCCGGAGCGATTGGGAGCAACTTCCTGCTGCGGAGGTTATGTGGGGAAATGAGTACTGAGCCGACAGGCGGACTGGATGGAACGAAACAATCTGTCCCGGAAAGTCCTGAGACCTGTGTTGATTTTTGTGATCTGTCAAGGCTACGAGTGGATTCAACCAATCGAAAGTGGACACGACACGGAAAAGCTGAGCTTACATGCCAGTCTGCGCTTGCTGGCATGTCCAGGCTACTGTGAACCTGAACATCGTCATAGTCAGTAAAGGCAGTGAAGTGCACTGCCTACGCTCCACAGAAACCTTCGAATTACCAAGGTCTTTCACATGAAATCGTTTCACGTTAAAATCACCGAGGGGGTGCTTCAACTTGAAGTGGGGAACGGCAACGCCACCTAAATATATCATGTCGTCCATAGGTAAGCCGGAAATCAATGTTCATTGTACATACATTAGTTTTGTAAGTTACTTGTTGCAGAGGTAAGGGTAAAGTAGGTAGCAAGAATGTTGAAATTAAGCTACAAAAAAGTAAGGTAGGCAATAAAATGAAGTGCAAGTACGATACTCACTTGATTTAAATTTTCATCTACTCGTATACGTGCTTCTCGATGTCCAGAGGCTTTCAGAGGGCTGAAAAGCGCAACGCGTACGCTAAACGATCTCGCAACACCGGCCGGACCCTCAGTGATGAAACACCATTACCGAACTTTCGTCGGCGACGGGACCACTTTGTGCTCGACAACCGGTGACGAGACATGGTTGCCCTTAGATTACAATGTCGTCTAGGTAGTAGACGTCCATCCAGGATTCCAGGTCCCGATATACGGACTGAACAGGTAGTTCATAAGCGCCTGGTAAGTCGCCGGCGCGTTACAGTCATCGATCTGAATTACCGTCTGGCGTCGTGACGGCGGACCGGTCGACATGCTCCTGCACGATTAGCAACATGGTTGCCGCGAACATTCAACTGAAATTCACGTCCGACTAGTCTCTGCATAGCTGTCCTCTGTCGATAACGATGGCACATCATGCTAGCAGTGCACCAGTGAATGACGATCCACAAGAGTATTTGCATGTGAACAGGCATAGAATCTAATAGAACCTCAGGAGCGCCTGAGGATGGATAATTCCCGATTATCAATCGCCCACCTAGGCCGGGCCAGTGGTAGACCTGTAGTAATCCATTGTATGGCTATCAGGAAATCTGGCTGCCTTCAAGTGCTGGTCGATTCTTCGGCAGTCTCCCGTATACAGAACCAAGTGAGGCAGGAAGACAGTCGTTCCCCAACCCATTTAAGAGGAGGTTTCTGTCGAAAGGTGGGCACAAAAAATTACGTAATCTCACAAATTTCTTACAGTGCCACCAGCCTTGTCTTTGAGCTTTTAACGAGTTTGGGCATGAACGATTAACGATCGTTGCTTCAAGGGTGCGCTCAAGTTCTCTCCGGACAGTAACTACATCTATACGACTAATTTCCTAACTTACGACTGACAATTCCAACTGTCACAACCCACTGGAGCGGAGTCGGCCCGGGACCGAGTCGGCGTGGCAGCGCCGCTACGATCGTCGCGGCCCTTCCACAATATAAGTTGCGACACTGACTCATTAAAACTCATTCCGAAACATTGTCAAGACCCATTTGATACTGATAGGCCTTCTAATGGTCTTCACCGAAGCTCACGTCCACAAGCTAGGACATGATAAGCCAGTTGAATGATCCGATCCAAGATTTGCTCTCAGTTTGGCATGTCGTTGACCGGAATGTTGAGACTTCTCTGGCCGATGGCTGCGTCAAGTACTATGCAAGCATGCGTGTAGCAATCAATCTGTAAGTGGGAGGATGAGTACTTTACCAACTAATTTCCCATCATGTGAGTTCCCATACGCACCGACTGCCCACTGGGAGCACGTTCGTCGCTGGGGCTCGCTCTCCATCCAAAACTTCAAATATTCAACGCTGACCTCAACGCTTTCGCACTTTCCAGATACCACCATGGATGAAGAAAAACCCCTTTCCGAGGTACGATCCGCCAATGGGTCCTCCGCTCCTCCCTTGGCCACCCCCGAGGAGGAGACGCGCCTTGTCAGAAAGATTGACCTGCGAATCTTACCCATCACTTGTCTTCTCTACCTCTTTGCCTGTAAGTGTGCTTCCTCCCTGCGTGACTTTTACCCACTCCTCATAATACTTCGCATTTACATAGATCTGGATAGAAGTAATTTTGGAAATGCCCGTCTACAGGGACTTCCTCAAGAAACCCTGAGTGGTGATCCTACAGGCACCCTCTTCAGTTGGGTCAACTCGGCATTTTACGTTTCATATGTGAGCCCGATTCTCCACCTTTGCTTTCTTGTACAGATGTTCTTCCCCACCTCAAACTGTTATTAATTGCGAGCGTTCATTCCCTCAACATTTGTACAATCAGATCCTTTGCCAGATCCCTGGAACCGTGTGTTCCAAGCTCTTCCTGCCGTCGTATTGGATGGCGGCAACTGCTATAGGATGGGGGATCTGTTCCACTTTGACGGTGAGCTTACAATCGACCAGGTTTCTGGTCACTCAACCCCTCATAAATCCCAACCCCCGTAGGCATCTGCTTTCGATTTCGGAGGACTTATTTGCGGCCGGCTCGGTCTCGGAGTTTTTGAAGCTGGGTTTGGTCCAGTGATCCCTCTTTATTTCTGTGCGTGTCTCCTCTCTTCTCTTCTATCGCTCGATCTTTCCATTAAACTACGCTCACCACTTGCCCGCCGACACAGCGTTCTTCTACACGAGGGCTGAACTTGGTCTTCGTATGGGATACTGGTTTGGCTTTGCAGCCGTTGCAGGTGCTTTTGGTGGACTGATCGCCTTTGGCGTCCAACACATTCACTATGGGTCCCCTTTAAAGACCTCCAGTGGCAGCGGTGGCGAATCAGATTGGCGAATTCTATTCTTTATCGAGGTGTGTAACAGATTATCTAAAGACGTGCACTGATTAATGCTGTTTTGTTGACCATGTAGGGTATTCCTGCGATCTTCCTCGGCGTCACTGCATTGCTTGTTCTGCCCGACCGGCCGGAATCGACAAAATTGTTTTCAGAGAGAGAGCGAGAAATCGCCTTGGAGCGCGGTTCGAGGGGAGCTAAGGCTGATATTGGAGCTATCGTTAACAAAGGTGAGTAATTCACTTGCGGAATTCAACTATTTGTTGCAACCATGGTAGTTATCTGATCATGTCTTGTAGCACACGTCTTTGCAGCATTTACTGATTGGCGCATTTACGCTGGCGGCATAATCTCTTTTGGTCTCAATTGTGCATTGGCGAGTATCTCCGCATTCCTTCCCACAATTATCAAGACTTTTGGCTATAGTGAGCCTTCCTCTTTTCGTCCCATTGGTGGAATGAAGCTTGACAGGTCCATTCAGCCAATGCACTCGCCCAGCTCCTCACTGTCCCTCCATATGCGGTCGCTGCAATCGTTCTCTGCGGCGCTGCCTATTTCACTGATCGTTTCCAAACTCGCGGGCCCGTCATTGCCAGTTCATGTTTCCTCGGCGCGATGGGATACCTGATCTTATTGCTCGTGCCGACCAATCCACATGCGAAATACTTTGCAGTGTTTTGCATCGCCAGTGGCATATACACGTCCATGGGCATCTCCATTGCGTGGTTCGCACATAACCTCGGCTCTGAATCCAAACGGGCCACTGGCATACCCATGTTCATGGCTATAGGTCAAGGCGGATCGATCCTAGGCACTAATCTCTATCCGACCGTCGACGGTCCGCGTTACATGTAAGTTGTCAAGATTGTGTATTCAAGTGGTTCATGAGTTCAACGGATCCGTAGCCGTGGTTTCAGCACCCTGTGCGCTCTGAATGCACTTGGTGGTGTGCTCGCCGTGATCCTTTACATGTCATACAAGTGGGACAACACCCGACGAGATGTATTACATGGTCATCCCGATCCGAATGCGCCCGTGGACACAAGCGAGCTGGCTGACCAGGTGAGCGTCATGATGTGAAGACACAACATCGGTGCTGATATTGGATTCCTAGACGCCTGGGTTCAGGTACATCCCATGACCTGTGGGCTTGATGATACCCAATGAGTGCTCAAATGTTGCGACACGATTTTACAATGGTTTTCAGACTGGCTGGCGACGGAAACGACCTCATTCATAGAGAATGCAGTTTTTAGTCGACTTTTGCGTTACCGTTCCACGTAGCGATGAATCATGATTTTGAGAGTCAGGGATGTTGAGTGCGTGCTACTAACCCTCCGATCCACCGTGCCTGCACTAGGTAAATTCATTGTCGCCGTAGTCTGGAGCCGTTGCAGGGGGATATTCTTTTTGTCAGACAGTGCCTTGTCCGGGAGATGTATATCTCCGATCCAATCCCTGCCACAGAACGAGTAGCCAACCAGATCCGCCTCCGAGCCGTGTCGTTGGCGGGAAATGGCAGTGTCGTTGTCGTGTTCGACGCACACGAAGCATACTCCCAAAAAGCTAGGCAATATGATACATCCGATCTCGCCGTAGCCCATCTATATATATCGTGCAACGAGACCAAATGGGAGAGTCTATTAATTTATCGGGTCCGATTCAGATTCGCAGTGGACGACATCTCGCAATTTGCGGCGCTCATTGACAGTGTGTGGTTACTTGGTGGTTGCTATCGCATACATACATACATCGATCAATTGCGCATGTAGATAGCATTATATTCAAGTCACTTTCTGGGAAGCAATGCACAAATGCAAGCGAAAGGGTATGGTTGTGCGGGCCAAGATTCTGGCTGTTCTGGTTTGTGTCAAATAGCCAGAGGATCCTATAATATATATCATATTCGGGCTCCAGGAGCACCACAAATATTTCGCGGGATAATTGGGAAAGAGGATCTGAATCAACATCAATAAAGACTCACAATAAGTACTATGTAGCTACTGCGCGTATTAATCAGTGATGTGACTGCCCTATCGTCGATTCTTCCGCAGCAGACCATTACACACTGCACGCAACGAAAACAAAGGTATCGGCCGATCAACTGAGCTTGGCACTGAGAAAGGATCGGGAATCGGGCCGGTTGAATGACATACCATTTGATTCTGGTGGCAAGTTTGCACGTGTAGTACATGCACTTTGCACTTTGCAAGGTTTGATTAAGATTCTGGGCCCAGTCCGATTCTGAGGACGAAGGCCAGTGCGTCGGGCATGGTGGACAAATGTCTACGCTTATTGGGGTTCCATGGGTGTACTGGAATGACGAGACCCGGCGACTTTGACAACAACCATGACGAGAACGCTTTCCGGATCTTGGCGGGTGTGGTTGCGCCACCCATACTCCATATCCGAAATCAGCGGAGTGCTAGCACTGATATGGGTTGGTGGATTATACGTTGATTCGGGAAGCTGTCCCGGTCCAAGCGAAAACAAAAGCTCTAAGTATGACGTGACTTGAGTGTGGAGTTGTGTGGACCTGTCGGGGTCAGTGGGTGACAATGCACGTCATGTA
The DNA here is from genome assembly GCA_038091415.1 of Leccinum variicolor. Taxonomy (NCBI): domain Eukaryota; kingdom Fungi; phylum Basidiomycota; class Agaricomycetes; order Boletales; family Boletaceae; genus Leccinum; species Leccinum variicolor. The sequence goes on along the minus strand of JBBPOK010000206.1, from coordinate 21,043 downwards.
TGATCAAAGAGTCCCTGCAAATGGCAACGAGACGCTTTTTGGTCGTGTGCCAGGTTGGTGCCAGGCGCCGTGTGCCGGGACGCTCTATTTCCGCGTCCAAAGCTAAACTGCTCGTCTTGTTTGATCAATACACCGCTACGCATCAAACACATCAAGCAGTGAGCACCGCTCTCAGAGCGCTGATTGTCGTACTGTCAAGTACTGCCAGCAGAGTATCATGTACCGTGACTGCAGTACCGTGACTACGCGGTCGGTTAGTAACATGAAACGCAAACACGTGATTGGCATTATAATAGAGTCAGACTTAGAGCCGACAACTCCACATTCTCCTTTACATAAAAGCCCACTGATCGTGTTTTCAAGCCCCAAACCTCCTTTCCTCCCTTTTGTATGGGCTGATTTCTCCTCCTTCGCGCATCATCCTGCGACTGCTAATCTCTTTAACTTTCTACTGAACACGGCAATCCTGGCACCCTACGCCCTCGCGGACGCATGTCCTTCCGTCCAGAGTCCTCTTCTCGCTTTCGATAATTCACCTCGAACAACTCAGTATCGAAACATTCTTGCGCACTGATTCTACCGATCCTCTCAACATCATGAGTGCAGCATTCCGGATCTCATCCGCGCTTTGGGACAAGATACACCATTTCGCATCCTTTCCTCAGACTGGAGGTGAGTCAATCGTTTCGTTCTCGCTACTCTTTCTCCTGTGCCCTGTATTCCGTTTTGTCCTCGGAAGGATGTGTCCAGCTCCCTTCTACATGTTACCGTCCGGAGTCCGAGGTTTTCCGTGGACATCAGCGTTACCGTCAATGGGAAAACCCGAGGTTGGGATGTTCTTCGCGAACGACGTGGCCAATAGGGTTCTTATGTTGGAACGTGGCAATCTCTATCGCCTTGCTTGTTTGATTTGATCACTTTGATTTGATGCTGATCAAGGGTTGTATGCTACAGTGTCACTTCAGCAAATGGTTCTCTTTGGACAGCACCCCAGTCAAGGCACTCTTCTGAAAGCCGGTCAGTTTTTAGCTGGTAAGTTGCCTATGATGCATGGTATATGTGAATTGTCTCACACTGATGCACGTTTGCTCGTATCCTGATTAGAGGAACTTCCGGTTCGCCTTGCCCACCGCGTCAAAGAGCTTGACGAACTTCCGTATAACTTAAGCGAAATGCCCTCTATACGCAAAGTTAAGAACTGGTATGCACAGAGTTTTGAGGTGGGTTGTCACATTTGATTCTTTTCACTCACTTCCGTGAAACTTTCTTACCAACCTTAACATATGTATTAACATCGCGTTTCCCTTTCGCAGGAATTGATTAATTTTCCACCCCTTTCCCTATCCCCTGCTGCTCGCCAGTCACTATTTGCCCGTTCTGATAAGGAAAACATGAACATATATCTTCCGCAGAGCATTCCCAATCCTTCTCTTATCACATCCTACCTTGACGGGGATGACCCTGCCGGCGGCTTGGCGTACGGTGAAAAGGAAGGCGTCGTGCACGGGAGCAAAGCCAGAAATGGAAACTACAGTAAAAAGGGTAATGCAAATGGTGGTGGGAATAGTAATAACGGAGTATGTGGGCTTCGAAATGGGAACGTCAAGCTGCGTGTCCCGGTCGAACGAAGGTCGGCCACTTTCCTTGAACGCATCTTCGTTGCTGATCTTCCCGCGATCCCGTACAGGTATTACGCCCAAACGCCTTCCCATGCATATCCACCCGAAGTTCACGATCACAATTCTCGATTCACCAAGGCACTGGATGCCATTAAGCGCAGGCATGATCCCACAGTGACTACTGTCGCACAGGGTGTTTTGGAGTGGCAGAGGGCAAAGGGCGTTAAATCCGGTATGGGAGTGGGATTGCCCGCGTATGGAAGCAGCGGAGGTGAAGTGCAGGCGTGGCTGGACAGGTTTTATATGTCGCGTATCGGGATACGCTTTTTAATCGGGCAACGTGAGTTCTTTACTCCGCGGATTTTGTTCGCCTAGTTGACTCGTTCAAAGATATTGCATTGAATACCCAACAACCACACAAGGATTACGTGGGTAGTATCTGCACACACGCTGTGAGTTGCGACCTTCTTTCCTGTTGTCTCGGAATGGCTTTCTCATTAACATGATCCTTATCGACAGAATGTGCATGACATTCTACAGGAGGCTATCGAGAACGCCAAGTTTGTCTGTGAAGAACATTATGCGGTGTTCCGAGGACCTGCCGTTCAACTCATCTGTCCCTCCGATCTGACATTCCCTTATGTTCCGGGACATTTGTCCCATATTGTTTTCGAATTGCTGAAGAATTCGCTGAGAGCCGTCGTGGAGAGGTTTGGGCCAGATTACGAAGAGCAGATCGCCGAAAACTCTTCCTCAGGCTCAAGCAGCGGTGGATACCCTCCGATCAAAGTGATCGTGGTCGAGGGGAGTGAAGATATCACGATCAAGATCTCGGATGAAGGGGGTGGCATTCCGAGGAGCGCCATCCCGCTTATCTGGACGTACATGTACACGACCATGGCGGGCCAAAGCATTGCTCAGGACTTCCAGGTAAGATATGTCGGACGTCTTGGTTTCGCGGGGAGATAAACTGACCATCTTGTGACAGGCGAGTGACTTTCAGGCGCCCATGGCAGGTTTCGGATATGGTCTACCCCTCTCTCGACTGGTACGTTGCTCTCATGCCTCTGCTCACATGTTGGATCTCATTCGATGATCGTTCGGTAGTACGCTAGATATTTTGGTGGCGATTTACGCCTTATTTCGATGGATGGATTTGGCACAGATGTGTACATCCATTTGAACAAGCTCTCGAGTAGTCGAGAGCCGTTACCTTGACAGGCCGGTACTGTGGAAATGGATGCAAGCATGTATTGTATATGTAAGTATGTATTTCTGTTCGACAACATGTATGTTAGTTCGACATTGGTGTATTACGTAAGACTTTGACTCCATTTTTATTTGGATTTGTTTGGGCGGACTGTCAAACGCAGTGCGGCGCGGTTTGGTATGAATGCAAGCAAGTAGCTCAAGCTGATTGGCTTTGCGACATGGACTCGCCAAAACGTGCTGGATCGCCTTCTTCCTCGGAGACCAAACGTATAAAGCTTACGGTTCCACTAGGCCAGCAATCTCAAGGCGCTTCCCCAGTCGACCCAGAAAATGCACCCGGAAAGCGCGCAGAACTCGACCCCATCCAAGGCGGCGAAATTGGCAACATACCAAACGACCCAGAGGGCGGGGGAGGAGGCGCGAGTGGAGAAGGTGCCGTTGGAGAGGTGCGCGTGTTGAAGGAGGGTGAGGGGGAAGAGGACGCAGGCGACGTGTCGATGGGTGAGGTTGCCGATGAAGACGCCGAGTCGGGCGACGAGGGCGACGAAGAAGACCCTGCCCAGCTCGAAGCGACGCGGCAGAAACTCGAGGAACAAGCCCGAAAATACCTCGCAGCGCAGACTCACGACGTCATCATCCCTTCTTACTCGGCTTGGTTCGACATGTCTACCGTCCATCCCGTGGAGCGCCGTGCGCTCCCAGAGTTCTTCAACTCGAGAAACCGGTCCAAGACCCCTTCCATTTACAAAGAATACCGCGACTTTATGATTAACACCTACCGCCTTCGACCAACGGAGTACTTGACCGTGACCGCATGCAGACGGAACCTGGCTGGCGACGTCTGTGCCATTATGCGTGTTCACGCGTTCTTGGAGCAGTGGGGACTCATCAACTATCAGGTGCGATTGTTTGCAGTTTGAATGTCTTATATGTGCCAACCCATTGGCTTCCCAAGATTGATCCAGAACAAAGACCGGCCGCACTCGTACCCCCGTTCACAGGTCATTTCCGCGTCATCCTCGACACGCCTCGCGGTCTCCAGTCTCTCCATCCCGGAACACGCCCTACTGGCACCCACCCCACCGCCAATGGTGTCCCAAAAAACCAAATGGTATCCTCAGCGCTTGGTGCTACATCCGGAGCCCCAGGCTCTATCATCACCTCCGCTTCCCTCGAACTCCGCAATTCCATCTATCAAACCACCTCTAAAGCTTCTCGAGAACTCAAACCCGCCGAAGCCAAAACACTCGCAAATGGCATCTCCTCCAATGCGAAAGGAAACATGTCGTACCAATGTGACACCTGCGGGACCGACTGTACCGCACTACGATACCACAGTCTGAAAGTTAAAGACTTTGAGCTCTGTGCACCGTGTTATCTCGACGGGCGGTTCCCCTCGACCATGTTCAGCGGTGACTTTGTCAAGCTGACCGCTGCACCGCCTGGCATTGGCCATGGTGCAGATGAAGAATGGACAGACCAAGAAGTCTTATTGCTTCTGGAAGGGATAGAAATGTATGACGATGACTGGACCGCAATCGAGGATCACGTCGGGACGCGCACCGCACAACAATGTATACGCAAATTCCTCTCGTTACCGATCGAAGACCCCTACATCGCAGCCGAAGGAGACCAAGGACCGCTCCGATACGGGAAGATTCCCTTCGAACAGGCGGATAATCCTGTGATGAGTGTGGTAGCGTTCCTGGCTGGTGTAGTCAACCCCGCCGCTGCCGCCGAGGCAGCCAAGACGGCGATGCATGTACTCTCCGAAGGTGGTGCGCCAAACGAAAACGAAAGCGACAATCATGGGGACCACAAGGAGGTTCTAGACGGCGAAAAAATCGAGGGGAAGAATGCGATGCAACAAGACGTTGCGGGGACATCGTCTGTACTACCAAACGGCGAACTGTCGTCCAAGAATGCCTCACCCGGACAGCAAACCAGCGACATGGTGGTGGACCACCCTGCGGCGGCGACTAAGCCTGGACCAAAAATGCCTCACTCCCAAGTAGCACGCGCTGCAGGACTCGCGCTCAAATCATCGGCACGTGCCGCTGCAGCGCTCGCAGATTCGGAGGATGCGACGATTCGAAGCACGCTTGTGTCATTGATCAATCTGACGTTGACCAAACTCGATCTGAAGATGACCGCATTTGAGGAACTGGAAGAGCTTCTCGAGGAAGAACGAAAGGGTCTCGAGAGCACCCGCATGGCACTCGTCAACGAGCGGGTGAACCTCAAACGAATGTTGGATGGGGTCAGAACTGAGCTAGGCAAGAACACGAATCTCGGTACAACAGGTCAGGGTACGCCGGTGAGCGAAGTGCCATTGGGGACTCCGATTGAAGGGGACGCGGGGCCGGTGGGCGATGGCAGTTTTGTTCAGCTGGGTTGAAGTGAGAAAGACGGAGAACGTGCTATGGTTATTCTGTGCTATTGCCATCTGTTGTTTGCTTACTTGCGGTGCTCTTCTCTACTACACGCTTTGTGTACACAAGATGCTTCGAACCGTCTACTGAATTAGACTAATTTTAGCGGTCGATATGGCTTGCCTCCAGTTCGTATCATTGCTGTGTTCTGAAGGCCAGTGGTGACATGTAATCCTCAGCTGCATTCAATGTACATATGCCATTCAATCATTAAGCTATCTCCTCCATTGTTGATATACTTCTTGGATGCAGCAGGTATAAGTTGACTAGTGTCCTAATTCCATGGTATGTTCATCGAAAAACTGCCTTGCAAGTTCGTCCGCCACCTCCTCGTCCAATTCAAGTCCTTCCTTTAGATTCTTCGCAACAGCCTCATGCTTCAAAGACTTCTTCTGACTGAGCAGCAGTAGATCCATCGCACGTCTCCCCGTGGAAGTAAACCATTGATTCTGGTCCGATGGGCAATACTCCTTTGGTGTCGTCCCCACGAAATCCACGAGAAGCTGCTGAACCGCCTCCATAGACTCTTTATACTTTTTCTGGTGCTCCTTATCCTCGCCTTGCAATACAGTGACGCAGGCATGATTGCTGAAGGTCATGGCTCGTATATCCGGGTCGGATTTGTGCTTGTCCCACCAATCTTCCATCCGCTTTGTCTTCCCGAGCCCAGTGACAACGAGCATCCTGGGAACCTGCTTGTTACAGATGTGGTTGCAGAACAGGCGGTAGTTGCTGTTCATGGCCCCCGTAACGCCACTCCCGACCATGCACAGTATCACGAGATGGATGCCCCCGGCCTCCTTGGCTAGCTGAACGAGTCGGTAAAAGTGTTGGACGGCGGAGTGGTAGGTTTCGAGATCAATGTAGGGGTCTCGGGGGCCGATGACGTAGAATATGCGAATGTGCTTCGATTGGAGGGTGGTATCGATGGGCGTGACAGACATAGGTTCACGTTCGTAGTCTGTGAGAGGCTTGATGACAACCGCGCCGGCAATCAGGTTGATCACCCTCCCCACGGCGACGCCTGGCTCACCGCAAACAATGACGTTGGTGGTTTTGACTCCAGGAGGGTGCCGCGGTAGCCGATCGACACGTTCGGCTTCGGTAGGTTCGGTAGGTTCGGGATCGCTATCGCTGGGCGGCGATTGTTTCGGCTGATCGTCAGAGAGACGCTCTCGGCAGACCACGTCAATTTTCCGCAAGACGAAGCCCTCCAGATTTTCGTCACTCAGCCGCTCCAAGCTCCCTGGAACACCTTCCACGTCATTTTTCTGTTCCTCTCCTTCTCCTTCTCCTTCTCCTTCTCCTTCTCCTTCCACCTCATCGGGTTTAAAGTGCACGCGAGTATACTTCCATGGCTCAATCCTGTAGAGATAGATGACGAGTGGACGCTGGATCCGATTATCCTCAGGAGGGTCGAAACTGCATCGCAGAACTGCCTTGTAGATTTTCCCCTTCACTTGCTTGATAGGGAGGTTGATGCGCACCACGTTGTTAGTGATGGAAAAATGCGAGTTATAGCTGTCATCTCTGATGGCATCCACATAGTGCTTGCGGAAGTCGGATTCAGATATTTCGTAGGATTTCAGGTACTGGGATGGAGAGAAAGCGAGAAGTCCAGTAGTTTTCATCAACTCAAAAGGAGGGTTGGAAGTGTCATCGACCGACTCGGTAGACGAATCGGGAACTGGACCAGAGGCCGGAGGTGTGTCTGCCATCTCGACGTCATCTTGGGTAGTGACAGTGTGATACCAAGAAAAGAGGGTTTGGTCAGGGTAATTTGTAACAAGAGCGTGTTGCAAGTGTTGGAACGCAACATCGTCTATCCCATAAGTAGGGGACATGTGGACGCCGAGTACACCCAATAATGAGTATGCCCTGTCCTCGATCCTTGTCGTTTCCCGCTTAGCCGCCCAGAACATTCTTTGAGAGACAGTTACTTCGTGAGGAATCTTAGCACACCGGAGGATCTCTGCACTGATCTCCGTAAGGTTTGCGATGGGGTCTATCAGGTCCTCCCGGGTACCGATGAAACGCCAGTCTTTCGTAAAAAACCTGAGGTTTTGTGGTGCTATCAACTCTTGTAAAGTCCAACCCCGTGTGAACCAGTCGCTCTTGGTAAATTCGGAAGGGTCGCTGACGTCGTGGAGGTAGACATAGCAAACTTCTGACTTCTGATACCACTTGTACATCGAATTGATAGCCTCGCCGAGTTCGGTGCTATTGCTCTTGTCGATGCAACAGGTATCCAGCCAAACGTATTCGATTCCCTCCTGCGACGCCAGCGCGCAAGAACCTTTTATCTTCTCGAATCCCTTTCTCTTGCTTTGAGTGCGTGCTTGATCACCGATGTCCTCGAAAAGGACCTCTTCTGATGCAGGGCCCCATCGATGTGATACGATAGCGTAGCGGGGTGGATGTCGGTGGTGCAACAGCTCTAATTGCATCAACTTGGAATTGAGAAGACGCATGGTCCTGCATAGACTGTCTGGACGATGAGCGTGGAACTCATAACGACCCTAAACCTACCTTCAAAGAAATGATTCGTCTTGTCTTCTGACAAAGTCTATCGGTTGGCAGGGGTTAACACTGACGGATAGGCTAGTCAGATACATCGGAATAGAGAGGGGGGTAGGACATGCCTCGATCTGCTTGGGATGGATGTGTAGAGACGAGCACAAAGACAGACTCGAACACGAGGCAGACGGGCGCTTACTTGCGGCCCATTGCCGTTAGAATCACCGTATATTCCATTTTCAATCTTGTTGGCTACGACGAGGCTATATTTATGAGACGATAGGCACCTATAAGTATAAGCTGTAAATTCAAGAGAGGCTGACACGAGGGCAAAGTAAGAGTTCAAGTATTCGCGTAGTAATAACTTGTGTTACATACCACTAAACACTTTGTCACACTCCTTCAAAAGATGCACCCGACCTTGGCTTGTCTGTCGAAAGCATCCCGGCGTGCTCTGACGCCCAAGCGAGGCAACAAAGATTTCTACAAAGGTGCGTTTCTCCACTCTCAGCCAACCCCATCCCGTGTCGCTCAACCGAACTTTTGTAGGCACCCGCCAGGCCACACTCCCGGGTGGTCACCGCACCGGTGCACCTGGTCGGTTCGTTATTGGCGGCACGTCCAAATACCGCCTCCTCGATGAAAAAGTGCGCGTCTTTGTGGGGCCCAACGCCGAGGAGATTACCCAGAGCGAGGTACGTGCCCCGAGAAACGACTATGCGGCAGACGGCTGAATCACTGGCTTCATCTTCTTTTCTTTTGTTGGTCTGTCCATCGAAAACGTACGAACACGAATGCGAATGATGGATATCATCAGTTGAAACCATACGTACACGTTTCGACCAAGTTGTCTAGTCAAGACCGCCGGGATGCTCAGCTCCTCGTTCCTATTGCTCCAGGGACCAAAATAAAACAATGGAGACGAGATGCCGAAACAGCACTGATAGAAAAAGATTCACAGACAGAACAGCAGTCAGAAACGAAGATTCGGGCATGAACATACCAGCGAGACATGGATAAGGCTGTCGATAGATTTCGTGAGTGCTCTTTTTCTCTGTTATTGCCATCTGGACTGGCGCTGATGAACGATTCTTCTTGTGGAAAGTTATGTGTATTCTATAGCAGCTTTGACTTTAGTCAATGTAATGTCTCCATAACGTCTTATTTTCTGGGCATCCTACTACCACCCAAGACAATTACATCCACTGAGATGTAAGTGGAGCTTGTACGCTTACCAAAGTGCCGCATGGCCCCTTTGCTTCTCAATCGATGCAGCTCAAAATCGAGCTCCTCGTGCTTAATTAAAGGAAAATATTGACAACGCGTCGACACCGCACTGTATCAGGCTTCATTTCGCGTACGATCCTGTCCGCAAGTGAAGCACGTTGCCGTCGAACTTGATCGGCACACTCTATCTTACGTAGTTGATGGGCCTGCGAACTGAATGAAGCACATACGCCATGCAGACTTACTTACTTAAATGTGACGGTATCGAAGTCCATGTTCCAAAGTGGTCGCAGGCGCACGGGTCTCCAGTCTGGACCTCTAACTTCTGGGAGACTTGCAACAAACAATGTCATCTTAGCAGGTTCAATACTGATATTGTCTTCTAGCCCGCAGCAGGTGGCTATGGTGGCTGCACTGGGCGGATGAATAGCCTTGTAATATAGTAATATAGTAATGGGTCTGCCAAGACAAGGCAACCCGTTTTCCTAGGTTTTAGTCTGGCCGAGAGCGGCACGAGGGACCCCGTGATGCATTGATGAGCCAATCAACCGGGTCGCCGCTGCCATCCGAATCACCTAGCGAGACTTCGCGCATGTACAAGTCGCTCGAATTCCCGAACTCGTCGCGTATTAACTTTTGCTATGAATATGCTGCTCGAGTTTCGTATCCTACCTAAAGATGTGGCGTAGAGGTCCCGACGGGGATCATTGCAATGAGTCAGCATAAATAGTCGTGATTCTCCAATCGCGCGATCGACAAATACTTTGTCGTAATCCTTGGCGCTGTGTCCCTTGGCCGATTTGTCGCTACACAAGACATGGTTTGGGATTGGTCACCTGTATCGGAATCTGAAAGAATCGACGTGGAATATCTGCCAGTCCATCCTCCAGGACGTTCGGTGATCCGGGTGGGCATGGAAGCGCCGGGGACATCGCATCAAGCGACATTTGGCGAACGGATGCGGTGAAGCAGGAGGGTTAACAAGTATATTCAGTGACTCCAAAATATAGACAAGAACTCGGATAGCCTGTTCCGCCCTGAGGCTTGAATATGACAGCCAAGAACGTCCCTTTTCCATGGGCCAATCAAAGAATAGCGAGAGAACCTCTGGCTCTCCACCCCAGCGCCCGCCACGACCGGACGGCCCAAGATTCTAGATGATGATGTTCCTTCTGGACCGATTTGAGTGTGTTCAAGATGATATCTATACGATGCTCACCTGCTCTCTGAAGTATCGATATAATCGACTTGAGCGTTGTGGCGGTAAAGTGATTGTACGTAGAACCGGAATTGCAGAAGCATGCGGGACTACTTGGTCACCTTAAGAACCAAAAAAGACACCGAGTTTGCAGCTCTGCGACTGACCGTCATGTTGACGATCTGTGGCGGATCGTCGCGGTATCCCTCTTCCCGCAAGCCATTTCTGCGAAGACAACGGCACTTTGTCATAAGAATACTTACATCAAACAAACCACTACCTACCTCTATCAAACTACGCATCATTGGTGACCCTGAAAGGAGGAACAAGGTCTGATATGGGACAGGCTAGTTTGAACAATGAGCGCTTGAACCACAACCAGGGATCATGAAGAACCCACCGAGACAGTGGTTCCAAAACGCCACCGGATGGTAGATCCGCGTTCGATCCCCCCGACACGCCACTACAGGAAGAGGTGACACGGGCCGCAGTTCTCGTACGACAGTGAGTACTTATGCCACAGAAGTGGACGTACCAAAAAAAACACACTTGAGGTAAGACTCTGACTGGTACGAGGCGAAGCCGTGAACATCGCTGCTAGGGCCCGACGGGTTGGACGGATGAATTAGAGGATACAAGAGCGTCCGTGACCTTCTCGGGCATCGGGAAGGTGTGTGCTGGTATTGTCACCGCTTCCTGCGCGTCTCCATGGAATGAGATCTACTGGCACAGGTGCGTCAACGCCGCCTGACAGCAAGTTTTTAGACACACCTTGTGCGCGCTCCACCAGAATGAATGGACAATGCCAGAGCAGAGCTGCAAGACTGTCACTCGATCAGTTCATTACGTGACCACACCTGGCTTGCCGGTGCTCGGACACCAAGTGTCATATAATACGCCGAGTCTCGGCCAACCACAGCATCAACCGCCCCAAGGCTGTGGAGCGTCCGCGCCGTGCTCCACAAATCTCGTTGACGAAGCGTGGACCTTGCCAAGTCAATGTCGTATGGAATATGTGACCGAACGCATTCCAACCAACAACCCACGTTGTTGAGGTACGCATGTTATGATGCAACACGGCCAGTAAAAAGGTAGAGTGGGGAAGGCCCGGTCTATCTGGGCGATTCGTGATTGATTTTATTAACCCCGAGTGGGGAGGGATGGTCGTTTCATAAGTAGGTGTCTCTGTGTCTCCAGCTGGGGTCATACACCTACTTACCAGCGCAGATGCATTTGTCACTGCGACAGACATTTGAGAACGACTGCACGACGAAGTCGAAGTCACCCCAAAATTTCCCCGGCGTGAAGGCCTGCAGAAGCTGTTTGATGAAACAAATTTCAATGATGCACCAGACTCGCCTTCGTCCTCGAGATGGGAACGGAATTCGGGATCTTGTTGCCATATTGGACGTGGAGAGGGGCAAATGAAGTAGGGCACGGCGACAATGTGTGCCCACGCTGCGGAAAGGACAAGGTGCTGGTTGTCGATCTGAGGATGAAAGAGCAGACACTATGGGGAGGTCAACGGTGATGGCGAGTTGCAAGGAGGTCTGAGACTGAGCGCTCAGCGGGCAGGTCGTTGAGAACGAAAACTGCCGGTGCCTCAGAAACTATTACATACTTTAACCGACAGGTTTGTACGTATGCTCCTGTGACGATCGGGAGCACGTTGGCGTAGCGTCGCCTAAAAGCCACATCAATTTAAATGGCCGTTCCATTTGGAAGGTTTATAAGGGCTGCCCAGCCCCTCCAAGCTGGATCTAGGTCATGAATGTGAATATTCGTGCTCCACGTACTTACTACTTACGAGAGAACGAACCTTGTGCGACACGTCTCCACGGGTCCGTTCTGTTGGATCAGCAGAAATTAAAAAATAGTATATCTACTACCAAGCTCAGTGAACTTGCTCGTCTCACTTTGTCCCCGTCATGCCCTTCGAACAATATCTTCGCGAAGAGGACCTCCCCGTCACCACCAGCCGTCGCGACTACAACGACTACTACCAGGACTATAGAAATGAAGCCAACAACGACGCCGACTGTCACTACTCTCGCTCCCACCACGCTCACCAGCCAGAATCCACATCTCATCATCCTCATGGGCTTCACTTTCAAATCCCCCAGTTCATGCTCAATGGCCCACCTGTTCTCGCACCGGGTGGTGGTGCAGAGGTTCTCCCAGCTGGCAGTCTCCTCGACAGTGGCTCAGATTCCCTGACATCCTCATGGTTCGCCAACAACGGCTTTGCATCGTAAGTCGGATGTCTCTCCGCTTTCTTTTCATTTGCGTGCTCATCCTCCTCCAAGCTTCCGTTCAGCCCTGATCTCGAGACCGATTGCCTCAGGCACAACGCCCGACAGTTCCACCGCTTTCCCCTCTGATGACTCGCAACGTCATCCTCCCTCTTTTCTTCCCCGTTTCACCGCGAGCGTGGATCCGCGGCAGCCCCCATCTCGGTCGTTCCAAGTCCCCGCCAACTATGTTCCCGACCTTCCTTCCTCTCATCCACCCGCAAGAACTTCCAATCCCGCTTCTTGCACGTCCTCCGGTGACCTTGCGTCAGATTCCCCGTCTTCTCTCCCCATAACCGCTCCATCCCCCCACGGCCTTGCGGTATACTCGGCTTCGGGGTTTGATGTTATCTCGATCCTCTCCCGCGTAGTAAACCGCCCAAATCCCACCGTTCAGCTTGGTCCTGTCGATCTCTCATGCTCATTCGTCATCGTGGACGTGAGACGACACGACAGTCCCATCGTATATGCTTCCCCCACGTTTTGCCATCTCACGGGTTATAGTGATCGGGAAGTTCTTGGACGTAATTGCCGCTTCTTGCAATCTCCAACCGGTCACGTCGAGAAAGGCGAACCACGTCGCTTCACATCTCAAGATGCCGTTTCTTACATGCGAAAATTGCTCTTATCGTCCAAGGAATGTCAAACAACCGTAGTCAATTACAGAAAGGGCGGGCATGCATTCATTAACCTTATCACCGTTATCCCTCTTCGCGGTGGCGTACATAACACGCTCAAGGAAGCCGATGAAGTCGTCTACCACGTCGGCTTTCAGGTGGACTTAACGGAGCAACCAGCTCGGATCCTCGACAAACTCCGTGATGGGAGTTATCATTCCGCCAACGACGGCTGGGGAGCGAATACCGTTGGACTTTCTATTATGAACCGTGGTCTTGGCCAGCTGGCACAGACTCAGAACATGACGAATATCGGTTCCAAGGGAGGAAGACATGGGCACATGATGAGCGTAGCGGTCTCGAAGGAGTTGAGAAGCCTTATCGCCGACACCACCTTCACGGACTCCGTGTCGATCTCCACGGGGACAAATATATCAGGTCCGACTGGTTCTTCCACTGGATCAGCGGAGCAGTGCAGCAATGCAACGACGTCCCTCACAATGCTTATGACACCACCTAACACCACTTCTACGAATCGCATGCAGGCCAATGCAACGGCCGGGTCTCCGGTTTCCTTATCCCCGTGCCTCTCACTTCTACTTCTTGAATATCTTCCTGATTTCGTTCTGGTGCTGTCTCTGAAGGGCGCCTTCCTGTATGTCGCGCCTTCAGTTCGGCTTGTCCTCGGCTATGAGCCACAGGAACTTATAGGTAGGAGTATATCTGATATATGCCATCCCGCCGACCTAGTACCTCTTATGAGAGAGTTGAAGGAGGGTAGTGTGAGTGGGCTCAGCATTTCAGGGACCAGCGATATTGGCTCGATGGGGGTGAATCCCGGTAGTCTCCCGAAATCGGTGGATCTGCTCTTTCGCGCTCTTCCCAAGGCGTCTACGCTCTCCGCTTCTAAAGAGGTAGTGGACGTGTCCGCTGAACAGAGAAACAGCACTCGTTCTTCCCAGGCGTCATCCTCATCACCGGCTCAAACACCATCGTCAGCGACGACGTTGTGTTCAAATGATTATTCTGATGGAACAACACCGCCATATGTTTGGCTGGAGTGTCGAGGTAGGCTCCACGCTGAACCGGGGAAAGGACGGAAAGCCATCATATTGTCTGGGCGAACGCGATGGATGCCTGTCGTGCGGTGGAATAGCATTGATCAGGCAGGTGGTATTGGTAATCTCCGGCATCATGGAGAAAATGCCCGTGGTGGCTCGACAGCAGGTATAATGCGTTTTCTACTTGCTGATTTCGAGTATCTGTAATTCTGATTACGGCCTCAGGTTTGCGGTCAACTGAGACCACTGGAACACAGTCCATCGATCCTTTGGAATTTTGGGCCCTGTTGTCCACCCAGGGCACTTTTCTTGTGGCGTCTGCCAGCGTCAGGGATGTGCTTGGGTGGGGAACCAGTGAAATGATCGGGAGGAATATTTGGACAATGCTGAGGGATAATCGAAGTGGCATAAGAGAATGTGTCGAAGAAGAGCTGGCGAAGTTGAATTCCCCGGAGGTATATGCTTCTTTCCGTTTCAACTCTAATCGCGGTCATTCAAATCCTTTTTCTTTCCCGCCTCTAAAGAACATAGGTGACCCCCCGCCCACCTTCGTGACGACGTCCCTAGTGCATAAAGAGTTGCGTACAGTGCCAATGCGGCTCGCATTTTACCGTACGCCGCGGTCCCGCATGCATGCACCGCCCACGACATCATCGATCGGCCTCACCCCGACCCCACTTATCCATCCGCTCAACAACCCATTGTGTCCTATCGTATGTCAGGCTACGATGCTTTCCAACTCTGATTGCCAGTCGAAGAACGTCAGCAGTGTTGGCCCAAGTTCTAGTCACGCACCGAGACGAGTACCGAATCATATAGACACGGTGGACGATTTAGATGAGCCAGACCCGTTGATGCATTCACCTGACGCATCGCTCTTCGAGGAACTGGAAACCACCCGAGGGACTAGTTGGCAATATGAACTTCAACAACTCAAGTTTGCGAACCAACGGCTACTTGATGAACTCCAGGCACTGGAAGGCTATGCAGCTAGCGGGGCTGGAACCGATTCCTCTACCGGCACAGGACACATTGCGTCTACTCCGCTCGTTCAACAGCGCCCCTTTTATTCGTCTACCACAGAAACACCAGTCCCTCAAGAGCCGTGGTTGCCACAACCACAATTGCATTACACACCGTTGATGCATTCGACTCTCCCCTCGACCATGCCTTCATCACGCTTACCCCACAGTTTGCATGAGCAGGATCCACCATGCTCGGAGTGGTCTTCGCTTGCCGGCGCGAATGGACAAGGTTCCAATCGGCTCAAACGATCATGGCACTCCGAGAACGGCCCAACGACCTGAACTCGAAGTGACAGATTCGCCAGAGTATGCATAGCGCAGGTCAGGGATGGACAAGTGGACGTTCTTGGTGCAGACAAATACACACGCAAGCTGCCCCAAGGCTTCTGTTCCTTTACCATTCCTGCCTTGTCTGTATAGGATTTCCTTGGGTTCTCTCATTATCTTGTTTCTGTTTGCATATCTCTCCCTCATTGCATATCCACGTTGTCGAACACTGTTTTGCTGTGCGCTTATCATTCTTCTGTATAATGCCGCTGCCTTGCTACCGTTTTGAAAACTATGCGCGTCCCGATGAGTCGAGGATCTCGCGATGACACCCCTTTGTGTGTTCTCGAGAGACTATCACAGGTTTTTGGTGTCGGTTGCGAGTCTGGTAGTCTCATCCTCGTGTTGGCATCGCCGGCCACTCAGTACTCAGTACTCAATATGTAGTATAATCAGAATCTACAGTACTTGTAATGAACCGCTCGAGTCAGCGTACAAAACTATTCTTGGACTCTTAGTCATGGTCATCTTAGTCAGCACGGCACATTTGTCACCCATCCCCGTTGCTTATATACCCAAGGCTCTCCTCCTCCCCGACCACCCACGTCGGACCCGTGTACGTTGTGAGTCTCTTTTTTTGTTTCTGATCCCACCTTTCTGCGATTCGGGTCGAAAAATCGTGAATAGCATGCAAGGACAGCACAGATAGTGCTGGATGGAATGCCACATCAGCGGATGGCACCCACGCTTCTCCGTACCACACAATCAATTCCACAACTGAACACTTGTATCCAGATATCCAGCTAAAATGGGTCGCCGTCCAGCTCGCTGCTACCGCTATTGCAAGAACAAACCCTATCCCAAGTCCCGGTACAACCGTGGTGTTCCCGATTCCAAGGTATGTTTTCCCTTCTCCCCCGAGTAGCGAGATTCTGAATCGTCACCTCTCTTTGTTAGATCCGTATCTTTGACCTGGGACGAAAGCGCGCCTCGGTGGACGAATTTCCCTTCTGCTGCCATCTCGTTTCGGACGAGTATGAGCAACTCTCGTCAGAAGCTCTCGAAGCCGCTCGTATCTGTGCAAACAAGTATGTAACCAAGACGTCCGGAAAGGACTCCTTCCATTTGCGTGTCCGTGTCCACCCCTTCCACGTCTTGAGGATCAACAAGATGTTGTCCTGTGCTGGAGCTGATAGGTCCGCCCTTTTCTTCTGATCGATACGACTGTCATCTGATAAGCTGGCTTCAGGCTCCAGACTGGTATGCGCGGTGCATGGGGCAAGCCATACGGCACTGCCGCCCGAGTCAACATCGGCCAGATCATCCTCTCCATCCGTTGCAAGGATTCCAACGCCAACGTCATCCAAGAGGCTCTCCGCCGTGCTCGTTACAAGTTCCCCGGTCGTCAGAAGATCATCGTTTCCAAGAAATGGGGTTTCACGAACGTGAATCGTGAGGAGTACACCAGGCTGAAGGATGACAAACGCGTGTTGCAGTATGTGTCTTTTCCTCAGCGGTCATACGTTCGATGTCTGATGACTCTGTGGCAGGGATGGTTCGTATGTACAGTACATTCGTCCTAGGGGCCCTCTAGAGGCCAATCTGCGGGCACAACTCAAGGCTTGAAAGATTACATATATTGTGTCCATCTCAATCCAGTAGTACATTCGAAGCCAGCCTGATATATGAAGGTTCCGTCTCAGAGTATGACAGTTTTGAGCTATCAGCGCTTCAGCATCCAGTGTGCTACTCCCATTCTGAAACAGCGCAGAAACGCCATGATTGCATCACTGAACGTTGTTGAACGTTAACAACCGCAAAAGATAACACCCCGTTCACCTGAGGCACTACATAATCGGCCCTTCAGTGCAGCTGCCAATGAAAACCGCGCCTGAACCTGAAAGGCCTGAGGCCTTGGCAACGATCATCCATAACGAACTTGGGCCGAGTCGTCGACTCATCATTATTCACAGGTGCACAAAATCGGAGGCAGTGTTTCACTTCAAGTTGGTTATTCAACGCCACCCGATGCGGCAAAATAAGTTCCGGTTTCACCAGCGATTCTGGATACTCAGGTGAGGCGGAGGTGGCCGAGCGAGCTCGAGCAGCTCCGAGCTAATGATGGCGGGAAGAGGACGACCTACTGCAGGACCTTTGCCACCGTTGCCTCGCCTCTACCCCACTCCAGGATCGGGTTTGTCCTGCCTGGGTTAGTACTTGCCCACGCGTTCAAAACTTTTCCCAGCACTACACTTGAATCTTATCGAATTCTTCTCGCACTGGTATTCGGTACCCAGGATCCATCTCAGGCTTTGTCTCAATGCAGGTTAGTGCCAATGTAATTGTGATAGCTGGCGGTGTCCAGACTCGTTAGCACGGATGCCGAGAACTCTCGGACTCTGTGCCTAGATAGCTGACGTTCCGGGCTGATTAGTTGTGAGTTTTCTCGCAGGATCGTATCGATCAAGTAACGACCTTTCAGAATCTCTGCTCAACCTGGGTTGCACCCACTTCAATAAGGTCGTCTCCGCCACTAGGGGGTATACCGATCGTATTCATAATACATCCTCGATGTGTGGATACATCATACAACATTCGTACAATCCGCCGTGAAATCATGTTGCGATGCTTTAAATATCCTTCAGTGCTCCGTTTGGGTCATTCATTTGGGTATCGATGATGATCAGGTCCTGTGACAGTTGTGTCAATTCATGGGATGTACCTGAATTCAGGTGTCTAGGAACCCAAGGTCAGCATCGACGCTAGATCCCCACATCCTAGCCACAACGCTCACTTTATCAGCTAATTCGCTCATGTCCACGGGCGCGTTGAGATCGGGGCGTCCATGCGACGCATCTCGTCGAGCGTTGTCCCATCTGTATGACAAGTAAAGGATGACGGCAAGAGCACCGCCAAGTGCATTTAGACCGCACGTAGTACCAAAACCAAGGCTATGGATCCGTCAGTTAACTCATGGACCACTTGAACACACAACGGTGATCACGTACAGGTACCGCGGACCGTCAACGGTCGGATAGAGGTTAGTACCCAAGATCGATCCACCCTGGCCGATAGCCATGAACATGGGTATACCAGCGGCCCGTTTGGACTCCGAGCCGAGGTTATGCGCGAACCACGCAATGACGATACCGATGGCCGCGTATGTTCCACTAGTGATGCAAAACACCGCAAAGTATCTCGCGTGTGGATTGGTCGGCACGAGTATCACAATCAGGTATCCTACTGCAGCGAGGAAACATGAACTGGCGATGACGAGTCCTCGGGTTTGGAAGCGATCAGTGAAGTAAGCAGCGCCACAGAGGACGATTGCAGCGACCGCGTACGGGGGGACAGTCAAGAGTTGAGCGAGGGCGTTGGCTACATGAATCAGCCAAGCTTTAACCTCTAGCGCAACGGGACGAGAAAAACTCACTATAGCCAAACGTCTTGATTATTGTAGGAAGGAATGCAGCAATACTCGCCAAGGCACAATTGAGACCAAAGTAGATCACTCCACCAGCGTAGATGCGCCAATCAGCAAATGCTGCGAACACGTGCGCTACAGTCCATGATCAGATAATTGCCATGATAACAACAAACGACAAAAACTGTGCGAAGGAAATAATTGCTCACCTTTGTTGATGACTGCTCCAGTATCAGCCTTGGTTCCTCTCGAACTGCGTTCCAAGGCAATTTCTCGCTCTCTTTGTGAAAAGAATTTCGTCGACTCCGGCCGGTTGGGTAGAAGAAGCATCGCAACGACACCGAGCAAGATCGCAGGGATACCCTACGTGATCGACAAAGAAGGATTGGCATCCACCCATCGTTCATATAATATGAGGGATACCTCGATCAAGAACAGAACCCTCCAATCTGATTCGCCACCACTACCACCAGCGGTCTTCAGGGGCGCGCCATAGTGAATTTGTTGGACGCCAAAGGCAATCAGTCCACCAAAAGCACCTGCGACGGCTGCAAAGCCGAACCAGTATCCCATACGAAGACCGAGCTCGGACCTCGTATAAAAGAATGCTATATCGGTTGGCAAGTGGTGAGCAAATTCTAACGAAAAGATAGAGCAAGAGTGACTCGACGCGTACAGAAGTAAAGAGGGATCGCTGGACCAAACCCAGCTTCGAAAACCCCGAGACCGAGCCTGCCGCAGAGCAGCCCTCCAAAGTTAAAAGCCGATGCCTGAAGGTCGGGGTGAGTGACCACCCAGAAAACTATCCCAGTAAGCTCACCGTTAAAGTGGAACAGATCCCCCATCCTATGGCAGCTGCTGCTATCCAATAAGACGGCGGGAAGAGCTTGGAACACACGGTTGCAGGGACTTGACAAATGATCTAATCGTGCGACAGGTGAGGGAATGTGATCACACCGCACAATTTACAAATGAGCACTCGCAATGACATTTGCACAAAACAGCATCGATCAGACTCACATATGGGAAGTAAAATGCCGAGCTAATCCAGATGAAAAGGATTCCTGTAGGATCACCGTTGAGGGTTTCTTGAGGAAGGCCCTGCAGACGGGCATTGCCCAAGTTTGTTCTATCTAGATCTACGTTGGTGCAGAGTAACATCAGCAAGAAGGACAAAAGAGGCGACTCGGAGGAGGAGGGGGGTGAACTCACAAGCAAAGAGATAGAGAAGACATGTTATGGGTAAGATACGGAGGTCAATCTTTCTGACGAGGCGTCCCTCTTCCTCAGGCGTGGCCAACGGAGGATGGGAGGGTCCACTGGCAGTGTGGGATTGTGTCTCGGAAAAGGTTTTTTCATCGTCCATGGTATATGGAAAACTTGAAGGCGCTGAGCCAGAGGTGGGAACCCATATATATCTTGATCTGAGTCTCGGTCCTCGGATCAAGGGTGGGGCTTGAGACTCCAGCTCCAGGGTTCCCGGGGCGATGCATATGGGAACCTGTCATGTTGTAACTAGTAAAAATAGCTATTCACCATCGGATTGATTACTACATGAACGCTTGCACGATATGTAGCAGACGTCCAGGAAAGTGTTCTGAAGGCCTCCTGATGAGCGACATACCAAGGGGCGTTAACAGTTTCGCGCTTGGAATGTACTTGAGATACTTACGGCCATGATCCAGGGAATGGGAAGGGTAGTAGTCAGGCACAGCTCGGCTACTAGTTTCTGTTCCTGACCCGTCCTCATGGTCATGAGTTTTCATCACGTTTCCAAATCGGTTAGGCGGCCCGACCCGCTTCAGCATGGACTGCGGAGCGCATCATCGTTTAGTATAACGCATACATATGACATGTAAGTATCTTCCGACTCACATCATAGCTCCGATTCTCGTATCTCTCGAATTGATTGGGTGTGCTGATCCTCTTGCACTGTTGATCGATCATCTCCCTCGATTACATAAATTGACCCAACCCATTTCTAAATTCTCTCTGTTAACTTGCCAGTGTAAAGTCGAACCCTCGTTGACACAACGGATGGATCAATATTTAATCTCAGTCTAAATGGTTAATTAAACGTGAATACAATATTTAAAATGTTGGCTAACCATTTAATCATGGTTTAACTAGCAGCCAAAATTTTAAATATTGTA
>JBBPOK010000205.1:0-49402 GCA_038091415.1 Leccinum variicolor | reverse complement strand
CGGGTGCGTTCATTTACCAAATACTTTCATGGACGGTTTGTCTGTAGTGATGCGCCGGACGTAGGCGACGAGGTTGTTGATCCAGTCGATGTTCTCGTAGGCATTTGCGCCTGCGGGGGGGGGGATCAATCGATCGAGGTCGGGGTCGGCACGCGAGAAGATGTACGAGATCCGGAAATGAGGA
This sequence comes from Leccinum variicolor, assembly GCA_038091415.1. Lineage (NCBI taxonomy): Eukaryota > Fungi > Basidiomycota > Agaricomycetes > Boletales > Boletaceae > Leccinum > Leccinum variicolor. The sequence continues at coordinate 49,218 of JBBPOK010000205.1, read as the reverse complement.
TGCCGTCGTAGTGGACATTATCTGGTGGGTACTTGATGTCTTTGAAGACGTCGTATGCGTCGAGAGTGAACGTCTGAGTCGCACCCGAGTTGGTCCGTGCAAGCGGCGAGGACAACAGTTGTGCGAATATCTATTCGTAGTTGCCGTGGACAGCCTTGATGTGGGGTGCGAGCTCGTCGCACACGAGTAGAGCGATGGTGCAAGTCATAATTTCATGTTTCAGTCCACACATCACAGGCTTGCTGGCCGCCCGCGTCTCGAGTAGGCTACCTGGTGGCGTCCACCGCGTTCGTGCCAGCTCTCATATATTTGAAACGAGCCTTGGGTCATTGATTCATCTGTCAGTGCTTCGAATACGAGCTTTGAGGTCGGCGGAGACACTGCGCGCCATTTTGGCTCAGGCTGAAGAGCGCTGATGTGATCGTACACGAATGGCTCACTCAGGTGCACTTGGGGTCCTTGCCCGGCCGTCTCCGAGACAGAAATTTTGAAAACGCGTTTTCCGCACTATATTGAAAACAGCTGTAACCTCCGCTTTACTCCCGATAGATTATTTTACTGATTCGTATATCAGGGCGAAATAGTCGTTGTTTGGCTGTATGTCGAGAAGCATGCTGCAAATACTGATAAGTTTATCATCATCAAGTCGGTGCACGTCGGACGATTTTGTGTCCCTGAAAGTGGGATCCCGCTCTCATTTCATGAATAATTATGCTTGCCTCGACTTGGGTCATCGTTGTCTTCGATACATGTCCGCCGATGAATATTAATCGCATTGCAGGTCCGACCGTGTTCGCAATAACATGTGGTTTTGGTAACTTTTGGAACAATCGAAAAAGTTTCGGAACAGTCACAGCAGGCTGCACTGGACGGGAGCGAGGTCCAGCTCGTTCGGCGTTGTCGTCGTGGAAGAAAAATTCTCCGAAGGCGTTTGAGAGGTAGGGTCACGAAGATTGTATCCTTTATCCGATCAGAATGAGATATCGCTGAATGACGTCATATGTTATTTCAGTGATTAGATCCGATAAGAGACATATGCTTCGCCGAAGTTTGCTGACTTTGGTTTCAATTTGTCGTCGTTCACACACTTGCAACTTCTCAAAATAACCGGTAAGGAAGAGGATTGCGATACCCGTGCGACGGATGGTATGCGATGCAGGGGATATAATCCAGATGGTCGACTCGAGTACAAATCTCTATGGGCTCCAGGTCACCGAGCTTGGCTACTTACAACTTACAATGTGTTGTACATCTCATCGCAAGCATCGAATTCGGAAAGTATTCGAGCACTAGGCATCAAAACTCCTCCTCGGGCGAGTTGCCCGAGCCACTTGATCTGAGTCACTGTGAAGTGTTCCCAAATAAATTCGTTGTGGACTCCCATGATAATCGCTATCGTGGTCGTTCCCAGATCTTTCAGAAAGCGAATGGTTGTGAATCATCATTCGGGAGCGGATACCTTTCTGTAAAATTTTCCTTCTGTTCCAGGAGCATAAGAGTCAGCGAACGTCAAATCGCCGTACCCGGAGGTAGAGGTATTAAGCAGCATCAGAACATTGTACCGAGCTTCGCCGAGCTGTTGATCAATCTGCTGATCAATGCTGCAATACCAACCCCGGGCTTGCTCAGCTCGCTCGGTTGCGCTCTGGTTGCTCGGGATGATCAATTGGTTGGATGGTATATAACGTGTGTTTCCTTCACATATCAATCATTTGTTGGTCTCAGTATAAAACCTGCGAGCATGGCGCTCGAACAGCAATTCTGTCCCTTTTTACATTTCGAGCGGGAGTAATTGATTTCGGGTGTGCTCGGAGCAGCAGCCACGACCGCAGCACAAAGGCAGTAACATGATCTTTTGTGGTGGTGGCTCCCGGGTGACTTGCGAGTCGACTTTACTTTACTTTGCTGCGATTTCCAAGGCACTTCATCACGCTACATGCTGCATCCATACCAGGTTTTGGATCACCAATCATTTCTCACTTCCGCGCTCCGTGTCCCCTAGAATGTTGAGCATGCCTCATACCGGCGGGTCCATCGACGTCGTTGAAGGGAAGATGGTATGTGAAAATGCACGCGTGTGGTGAAAGCGTGTCGAGTCTGAGGGGCGACGTGTTCACTGATGGTGTTCAAGGGTTAGTACGTTTTGAGCACACCATCGGAAGGAGGATCAACGAACGGGTACGATAGGGAAGAATTGCCTCTTGAGTACGCCAGTCGAAGTTGGTCTACAATTATGTTGCTAGCTCAGTTCTGCGAGATAACAATCAGATAGTGACGGCGAAGTCGAGAACATCGGACGAAAATTACCGACCTCGAAATCCTTGATCGATAGGTGGGTTATTTTGCTTAAGTTAGATCGTCGAGAATCGAGAAAACTATGACCACAGGCACGTGCGCATGAAGGCGAGCGCCCAGGACACAGGGTAACTGCGTGAGAGTGGATGAACGTGCACGTGTATGCCAGGCGACATTGAAGGGGTACTGAGAGTGAACGACCAGACTTCCTCTGTATACTTCAACCTGATCCAGTATGCTTTCCACGTTGCTCTCATGGAAGAGGAATGGTGAGTAGTACGTACATGGGCAAGTCCATTGATGAACGGGGCTGACGAGAGCAGCAGAGCCGAGTAGGGCGGACAGCCCACTTCCTTTGGACGGCGGTCAGCAGGTGCGACCATCGGCGACCACCGAAACAGAATTGCTGACGAATGCTCAGGAATTGGATGGGAAAAGCACCTCCTGCAATGTCGCAACTGACGCGAATCCGATCGAAATCGTTGCTCAAGATGTATATTCAGTCGCTTTTCTTGCTGATGGGGAGCATGTCGTGAATGTGGGGGGATACACAGGGAAGATCCGACAATGGCGAGTGGAGGATGGCAAGGAGGTGGGGAAGCCAATGGACGCTGGGAGTGCTACTGTTAGTAACCTGGCAGTCACACAAGATGGCAAGTGGATCGTGGGTGGGACGAAGAGTGGTCAAGTCATCGTCTGGGATTCGAAAACCCATGAAAAGGTGACAGAATTCAAAGGACACGACGCTAGGACGTGTGCGGTGGACGTTTCAGCAGATGCGACGAAAATTGCGACAGGATCGGAGGACGAAACGTTCAGTGTCTGGTCGTTTCCCGCCGGCGAGCGACTCCTCGGCCCATTCGAACACGACCACTGGGTGGCTGCAGTAAAGTTCTCTCGCAACGGACGATGCATCGCTACTGCCACGTTGTGGCGCGACTCTGTTCGGGTCTACGACGCCAGCAACGGCAACGTCCTCGCAGACTTTCCAATTCGAGTCGGCTCGTCCTTGAACGGATCCCTCGCCTGGGCGAACGACTCCAACCGCCTCTTTGCCTTGTCCGAAGACGGCGACATTCACTGTCTCGACGTGTCCACCAAGAAGACGCTTGCGAAATGGCGCATTCATACTGACAAGAATCCAGGGTGTATCGCATTGGCATGCAACGACACAGTCATCGCAACCTCCGCTGATTCGTCAGTCTCACTCTGGGACACTAAGACACATCAACAAATCGGGGACGTCATCCAGCACTCCCACTTCATCTCGTCCATGGCCATCTCGCAGTCAAGCTACGCCATTGTGACCGCTGGAGGCAACAACGTCACGCTGCGGAATCTTTGTGACATCCTTCCCTCACCCTACCGCGACAATGTGAGTAACGCTGCCCCTGCGAGATCACGTCCTTATTAATTTGTCTTTTTGGCTGCTCCAGGCGCGCTTGGAGCGAGAAATCCATCGCTTGAAGAGTGAACAACCGGATATTTACAATGTGGTTATGGCCCTCCGTGCTAGGGACGCGCGTCAAAGTGTGCTTATTATTTGAATGACTTCGCTGTGCTGATATTCATCTCCACTAGAAGATGATATAGCGAATCTTGAGCAAACTATTCAAGGCCTACGTAATGAGCTTGCTACATCCGACCAGGAAAAGGCAGGCTTCAATGAAATGATCAAGTCCCTTCGCGTACATAATGAATCCTCAGGTGCGTTCTTTCCGCTCTCCGCCCCACTCCACTTCGTTGACAGTCCCCTTTATTAGAGCGAAAAATCATTCACCTCGATGAATCGGGCAAGGAACTCTACAGCGTGCTTGTAGCATCTGAACATTCAGTCGAACGATTGACTCAGACCATCAGGGCACTACGCGCAGGTGTTTATCAATCCGAAAAGAGTTCAGGTGCGTTTCGACCATCCACGACTGACGGCTCTCTGACCCGTTTTCAGTATACATTGCCCGAAAAATTAACGAGCTCGAAATTACCACCCAAGAACTCGGTAACAAATCCACCACGTGCAGACATGCCCTCAGTGTATACGACAAGAAGCATGAGTGTGAAACATTGTACGCCGACGGTCGCATATATGATGCTACACTGCATTTTGCGAACGCGATGACTGAGGATCTGTGGCATAACCAACCAGTCATCGATTGGTTGGAAGGTGAGCTTGTGCATCTTGTTCCAGAATAGTATATTCAGTCCCTACCATCAGACTTTACCCACCGATGCACATCAAGGCTTCGGGAGATCGGAGATCAGGCATCAAGTTCCAAGAAACACGACGAAGCTCTTTCATCTTACTCCACGGTCTTGTTGCTCACTCCCTCGCCTCCGGAAGGCGTGCTGATGGGATGGGCGAGAATGGCGCTCATTCGTCGCTCAGTGGATGAGGCATTGGGTACCGTGAACAAGGTATGGTCGATTTAGTTTTTGAGAACTGCGTGATGGTTCTCATTTCCTTTAGTTCAAACTTGCAAAATTTCATGCCTATCGGGCGGTCTGCAATGTTCTCAGAGAGGAAGGTCGTCTTACGGAGGCCATTGAATGTTTCCAAAAGATGCAAAACGAGCTATCAGAAGATGCAAGCACTGTCGACGAGCGACGGCTGTGGGAACTCGGTGAGTAATTCCATAGCGACTCGGAGACCAATCTGAGGATATCTCCAGATTTTCAACGACATTGTATCGAAACACTGGAAACAGGGGGTGATAAAGAAATGGATTCGAAGCACTATGACGCGGCCATTGGATCGTACTCAAACGCACTCTCGCTTTACCCGACAAATATCAGTGACATCATAGTGAAATGCTGCAAGGCCCGAATAGGCTTGTTGGATGACGAACTCGTAAATGTTACCCAGGTATAAATCGATCTCCATGGCACACACCCGGTTGACGGCGCTGACTGTACAATCAGATCACGGAACGCGACCCATCAAACTACAAAGGGTACAAAAGGAAACATGCGGTATTACATAGCCTGGGGCGTTACAAGGAGGCATTCGGCGCATTCGAGATGATGCTGTCGAGGATGGAGAATTCACTCGACCCACATGTTCGGGGTAAGTCGTTCTCATGCATGTTACATACGACGTGGGCTGATTTTTGTCGACAGCCATGCGGAGTTGCTATCTCGACACAACTCCACTGATTCGCCAGGTCGTCGAGCAGACCATCCAAGACATCCCCCGAGCACTGATCGACGCCACTACTGGTCGTCTCTACGACAAGACTATGCAAGCTGCGGCTTTCGAACAAGTCCCCATATTCAATGAATTGCGGTCTTTCATGACGACCCGCGATCGGCTCGACAATACACGCATCCAGAAAGAGGTGGAGAAGTTTTATGAATATGTGATGTTCTCGCATAGGTGGCAGCCACCCGAGCCGTCATTCCAAATGGCCGAGAATACCATTATCTATGAACTAGTACCCACATCCCCCACGATCGACAAGCTCGTCAACTTCTGCAAACTTGTGCAGTCTCGCAGGTTCCGGTGGGCATGGAGCGACACATGCTGTGTTAACCAGAGCGACAAGGGAATTCAGCAAGAATCGGTCGTTGCAATGTTCCAGTGGTATTGTCGTGCAGCATTAACAATCGTCCATCTGCTCGGAGTTTTCTCGGAATCACAGGAGCCCGGGTCTCTGTGGAAGAGTATCTGGAACACGCGTGGGTGGACATATCAGGAGTACGTCGCTTCGAGGGTTATCCAATTTTACACAGAAGATTGGAAGCCGTACCTCGGTCTGGAGATGTTCAATCACAAGGAATCGCCTATCATCCTCGCGGAGATGGAGCAAGCAACCAAGTTTACTACTCGGGCCCTCGCAACCCTTGAGCCAGGGTTGACGAGGGTGCGTGAGAAGCTCTACCTCGCTTCGAAGCGCCAAACAACACGGAAGGAAGATATTGCGTACTGTCTGTTTGGTATCTTTGATGTCGCACTCCCGGTCATATATGGCGAGGGCACGCGAGCAGTCCGTCGTCTTCTGGAACACATCTTGACCCAATCGGGTAACGTCACACTTCTCTCCTGGACCCGGGCTAGACACCCGAGTAGTAGTGCCAACAGCTACCTCCCTGCCGACCTCACTGTCTATGACCAGATCGAGCCCCGTCACGTTCCGCAACCGATCGAGACCGCCGAGATGGACAGGATGATCATGGCCTTGCAGTCGTCGTTACCTCACCCCTTGCTCGCCGTTCAGTTGTACGAACGACTACATAGCCTTCCTTCCCTTTCAATCCTCACTGGTCGACTTCACCTTCCTGGATTTTTTTTCTCCCTGACATCCCTCACCGCTATTGCAGCGAAACGTGGACCGGAGTCGATTATTCATGTTTATCATGCCAATACGCCCATCCTCGGCGACGTACGCATCACAACCAACGACGACTTGGTCGGAATGCACGGATTGGTCCTCGTTCACCCTTGGATCAGTCCCCTTCTGGACAGTGATTTCTCCGGCGGGGCTCCTCAGTTTGATCTAGCCACGCGCGCCTTACGGCTGGTCGTTCGACTGAAGCAGCCGTTTGGTGCGCTGTTGCTTGCTTCGCAGGAGCGGCTGCTGTACAAACGTGTCGCGACGGACAGTTTTATCAAGGTTCAGATCCGGGCAGAGACGGCGTTGGAGGAGTTGATGGACAGCGTGCGTACGGTCGACGTGCAGTAATCGTGGATCGTTATTCGCGTTGGTGTTATTGTGTATGGTGGACCGCTAATATTTCAAGTAATATCTTTGTCGTGACTGTACATGGTGCTGATATGCGCCTTTCTTTCTTCCTTTCTGCTTCGCCTCTCTCTCGTCACTATTACTACGGAGAGCTAACCCTCGATTATTGATTCATCGTATGAATGACTAGATGTAATCATGGTGAATATAGTCACACGCGGGGAACATAAGTACTTGGAATTCTAATACTCATCGCTGCAAGAACTTGAGCCAGAAATATCTCAAGTGGCGCGTAGTCCCAATCATCAGGTTCATGTTCCACTTGGTCCAAATGATGAAGTACGCTCTTTGGACATCGCTCCGTGTGCTACTAGCCTACGAGGAGAGGATGACAGTGAGCTCCCGTCCCGGGCCGGAGAGCGGACGGGAGCCCGAGTTGCCGGGTGTGGTGAGCTGCGAGGGAACACCTCGCAGGTGCGTGTACCCGAAAGTCGGGATCGCGCGCTCCGGATCCCAGGGGGTGAGCTGCGAGGAGCCGGAATGGGAAATGGAGGCAGGGCGTGGTGGGTGGGTGAGCTGAAACGGGCTCGGACGAGCGCTGCAAGGCGGATGAGTGACGTGGTGGAGGCGAGAGGGGAAGGGCCGAAGCGGTCCTTCTCGCTTGTGTCGCTTGTCCGAAGACCTTGCACTGTGGTTTCACTCGTGCCTCACTGCACCACAGTCCGACCCTCTTCCAATAGACGTATCCCATCACATTTGATCTCGGCAATCTGACATTCCGCATTCTTCAGGGTGGCTTCAGCCCTGATCACATTAAATGCGCATCACGTCGAACTCCTGGATTCGTAGGCGATGATACCGTACGTGTGGCTGCAGCAGCGTTCTGGCTTGTTCTCGCGAGTTCTAACCTGTGAAAAGCATGATACTCCTCCACATCTTGCGATATACCGATGCGGCAGATACTTGAATTGCACAGTTCAAGACGCCGCCCACGTCAACAATGATATTTGCGAGGTGAAGGGAAGCCTCCTATTTCTTCTTCTGAAGGCACTGAAAGGTCAGAGTGGGTTCGCTTTCCAGGATGGAGCTCATTTTCAGCGATGGGAAATTTGAATACCCATGATCGAGCTGGGCCCCTTTGCCGGCCAGCATGGAGGAGGTTGGTATATAGAAAGCGGGTGGGGCGTCTGAATGCACATCGGGCTGGACCTCCTTGGATAGGCCCCTTCCTGCCCGGAGGCCCTCATTCTCACCGTTGCCCTCGCTGTGATTGGTTGTCCAACGGAGTGTACCCCACAAAACTTGCCCCTGAGGGTTATGAGGTCGCTCGTCAGCACGAGTCAATGGTTGGAAAAGCCTCCATTCTTCTTCGATGACAACTTCCCCCCCCTTTCCTTGTCCCCTCAACCTCTCCGATCGTTCTCCATTTTCGTGCTGGCTTGCTGCGCTTGGGAGTACTAAAGTGTGATCCCCACAACCCTTGTCATATTATCCTCGACACTCCAAATAGTCTCGTCTCCCCGTGCCAACGTTTTGAAGAACTTGAGCAGCTTGATGCTAGGCTGTAAAGATACGTCCCGAACCCGACAAAGACTTCAACATTAGCGACACCCAGCCAGACAAAGTGAGAGAGAAATAGCTCACATCTTCACGTTCTTATTCCTGTTCTCCAGTAGCTCTAATGACCGTCCGAATCTCACTATCTGCAAGGCGTCGTCCGGAAGTCCCTTTCTTCCGGGTTATCGAGCGTCGTATAAACGCGATGAGTTGCACGCAACTCGTGCCGCGAGGTTTACGATGTTCAGCGCTTGTAAAAGGGCCGTTTTCCGGGTGCCAGAAACCGCTTGGCACAGCCTAGTAGAACGTCGTTATCAACATGAGACAACCGATGACTCAGGACTGTGTGTTGACACTTACACCGGGAACTTCTAGGAGAGTAGTGCTGAATCACCATGATGGAGAACTAGTCGGTGGTGGTCCAAGGTCCACCTAGTTCATGTGCTATTCAAGTTTGGTCGTCGTCGTCGGCACACAACCTTGTTGTGTAAGATGACCTACACATCAACAACAATTTGAACTCCGAACCCATGTTATACTTATTCACTCTCGCCACAACCTCCTCGTACGACGACGGAGGGGTCCAGCTGGACTACTTCTGGAAATGCTTTCGCGTGATCCTAATCATGTGTCGATCCTATCGATGAGGTGAATGAAAAGGGGAGACTCTCCCTGTCGGTTAAGTGCTCGACCATGAAACGCGACGGCCAAACATTCCCCCAAAACGAAGGTGAAATCGCCTAGTAACTTAATCGAAGTTGACGTTGACTGTTACAATAGCGGCGTGTCACAGCCTTATGAAGTTCAGATCGACTCACAGTCCACACTTTTCCATCGACACGTCGGTCTCACCCCTAGTAGACAAACTTGTACAAGTCTAAAATGACGGCGGGAAGTATATTGATACCGAAAGCCAACTTTTGTCGTTCCTTCTTGCAAGGGACGCGCTCGACAGCAGGTTGACAGACAGGAACTCGGATCTGGTGACAGCACGACAGCAAGATCGCTGCACTTTGAAATTGTTCACACGAGTCTCACTGGCAATGGTGGGTCGTTCAACGTGGATACAAAAAGTGGGGGAGCATATATGTTTGACAGGGTACCGCGCTCCTTTCATTCCTCACCACCCCCTCACTCGTTTCCGTCGGTACACTTCAAAAAATGGCGTACAGAGATATACCTGTGGACGAGGCAGAGCTGCTATCAATACTACTGGAATCTCTTCTCTATGGTAAGGCCGATCGATCGATCAATCACAACCATGGCACATTACTACCATTTTGGCACCAGGTTTCTCACTCTTGATGTTCGGAGGAACTATATGGGTCCTGTTCGTTCAGCGGGCCACTAGTCGTGTGAACTATACGATGGTCATGATAGCATGTACGTTGTTGCTGCTTAGTACAACGGTGCGCGTTCATTCCGTTTTTTCCCAGATAAATATCGGGCAGAGGCTGACAACTTGTGCGTATACAGCATCTCGTGATCCACATCATAAGGGTCATGTCCGGTTTGATATTTTTCCGGGATACCTATCCAGGGGGACCCATCGGGTTCTTCGCGGACCCTTCGCAATGGACGTTCGTGGCCAAGACATCCGTGTATACCGCGCAGACGCTGATTGGAGATGGCGTTGCCGTAAGCCTCATCTCTGCCAGGTGGTCAGTTTTGACGGCTTAAATTGCGCAGATTTACCGCTGTTATGCCGTATGGCAATCCAAGCTTGTCATGATTTTGCCTGTGCTACTTTGGTGTGGTCTCGCTGGTACGTTAAAACTCGTGTTTCCAGTCGACCGAAATCATTGACGAGATTTACCAAAGTGACGGGAATTGCAAGTCCGTATATTCTGACGCAGCCAGCCGCGCTCTTCAACGGGACAATCTCGCAATGGGCCACATCTTTCTGGGCGATGGTGTTGCCAACCAATCTGGTTGCCACTTGTAAGTACCCTTCGGCGCATCCTGGGGAAACATTCTGAACATTTCTCATTCCGAACACCAGCTCTGTTGGCCTTCCGTATCTGGTATGTCGACAACAAGACCCAAAGGCTACATGGCCACAGACAGTCCCAATCCCAATTGCGACCGATTCTACACATCATCCTCGATGCGGGCGTGATTTATTCCCTTGCCGTTTTCATCGGGCTTATCTGCTTCGTGAGTAAAACCAACGGTCAATTTGTGATTCTAGACATGGTCAGTCGTGGTGCCCTCTCCCTAAATGTGACGAGTCCCGCTGACATGCTATCGCTTTGCTGCTAGGTCACGCCCATCATCTCCATCACGTTCTACATGGTCATTATCCGCGTTGGAATCTCGAAACATTCGACATCGCGGTCGGCGACCAGCATACCGCTCGGATATACGACCTCGCAGAACGGTGACAGCGCGGAGCGAAGGCGGGCGCTGCAGGTCCACGTGAGCAAGCTGACCGAGAGCACGGTCGACAATTATTTCGACCAACGCTCGCCGTCGTACAAGACGATTCCTGTGAGTAGCCACGAGGATCATCCGACTCGGGCTCCGAGCCCGTTCCAGTTCGAGGGCGAGGGGAAAGGGGAGACGGTATGACAAGGAAGGACCTGTCCACTGGGTGCGCTCAGCATTGCGTCTACATGGTATTTCTCTTCGCTTGGGTCGTGTCGCCACTCCGCTCCTTGTTTCCTCCGGCGTCTACGCATTCACATTCTCGATCGCACCGTTTGGGTTTTTGCGGGCTTTCCTCTTGTGATGAAGCTCTGTTTCTATACGCACCACACGGCATCATTTTGTCAGGAAATGTTTGATCCCCATGTGATATCCGATTTTACCTTGTGCTTGATTTTGTATGATTTGTTTTAGGGACAGAAGGGAAGAATATACTATGAATTTAGAAGCTGACTCCTCTGGTGCGGAACTGTTCTTCCGCATTTTTAGGTCCTGCTGAATGCCCGAGGAGCACTAGTACTAGTGTAAGACAGGGTGTCAGCCTCGGGCCGACAACTTTAGTGAGGCACATTGGGCCGATCGGCGAACAATTCGCAATGCCCCTCATGATCGGTGTGTATGATTTCAGGCTTCTCAAAAATCAAATAAATGAAACTGGGAGCCTGACTGTTCTCCCGATCCCAGGAAAAATTGGAAGTTGGCAGGGCCAGCTAGATGAACCTACTCCTGACGGTCGGAGGGAGAAATTGGTAAGGGGGAAATGCTTGCAAGCATGGCAGTGACATAAAGGGATCTTGCACGACCCTCTGTTGTGTCGGTAAAATTGATCGGCACGGTTGCCGATCAATGGGTTTCAGGTAAGACGCATTTGACGTGGTGCTTGCTATTCTGATTCAGGACGGAGTCGCAACTCGCTTGCAATAAGTTCCCGAAAACGGATCATCTCGCAGGAGTCTTTGGTAGAACAAGAAGAACCTCGAACAGCCGTCGACGGTCCCAGAGGGACTGGCAGGATCCGTGCAAGCCTTTGTTATGCTCCGAGAAAATAGCCTGCGCGTCCAGGTCAGCGTTGTTTGGTTTGTGCTTCTAGACATTCGAAAAGGTGAATATATGCACATCCGAACACCTCCCTTTTTGCTATGATAATATTCATGTGTTGCGACTGGTGCGAACCATCCTGATTCAGGGTCGCTGTTTGAGGCGGCGCTGCGCTACCAATGGCCCTCAGGCTCGATGTCTCTCCATGAAGTTGACTTGGGGCCTGAGCCGCCTGACGGGGAGGGGCCGGGACCTTGATTGTGAGGGGCTGTTGTGAATTAGGTGCATCGTAGTAGACAAGATGACGCGATGCGACTAGGATTACTGCTGAGACCGTGGGTTCGACTCCCTCTGTTGCCCAAAATTTACAGCGGCTTGCCCTTAAGTAATCTGTGGGTCCTAAGAGAACCTCACTCACTCAACCCGCCGCAATCACATCGCGGTGGCTCCGCCTCATCACGACAAGACTCGATATTGACCGCCAAATAGCAAGCAGAAACAGAAGAACGCTCTCTTGGACCACCGCGCTCCAGAACAATTGGTTACTTGTTTTATTACCCGGGCGAGGGTATCACGACAATACCGATGCTGATCAAGATGGTACCTACCTTTGCCAAGAAGTAAAAAGTATGAGACTTACCGGGCCGGATTCGACGGTGTGGAGATACACTGCGCAAATGGTTACCTGGTGGACCAGTTCCTCTAGACGGTATCCAACGGGGAAGGCCGCACGAGGTTTGGGAGGGAGATCGTCAAGGCGGTGGTGGATGCTGTTGGCGAAAACCAGCTTGGCTTTCGGATCAGTCCGTGGAGCACTTATCAAGGTGGGAGGTCGTCCGAGCCGCAGGGATCTGCGCGCTATTCCAGTTGGATACTCACGTCTGTGTTTTGCCGGACATGAAGATGGAGAATCCTCGTCCAACGTTTGCATGCACCCAACGCTGGCGTATCTGCATGCGGTCGAGCCTCGCATTTCTGGGACGATGAAGTAAACTTTGCATTCGAGCGAGGACAACGAGTGTTTGAGGGAGATCTGGAAAGATGGAGGAGAGGGGGTGTTCATATCGGCTGGCGGGCATACCCGCGAGATGACGTGACAAAGGTGAGTGTTGTTGAATTTTTAGGACTTGTGTTGCGCTCACACTCCGCCCTCTTCAACGACCACCATCAGCCTGATCGTGTCGCTGAGCGTTCAAAGTATTACCCACTTGACCCCCTTTGGATACGACGATAATAGTAGATGTACTTACTCATCCCCGACTGTACATAAATGAATTTAAGCGAATTCAACGGTTGGCATGGTTCGGCAGCAGTTACGAGTAGTCTTGATCTCGAATGTTTGCAACGACCCGGAACTTGAAGAAGAAAGAAATCTCATCTGAACGTTCGCAAACACTCTGCCTGCTGTCATGACGACCACCTCCTCGTGCTCACCCTCCTCCTCGGCCGTCACAATCCCAATACCCGGAAAATCCATCCTCAAACGTCCAACACCCATACAGACAGGCATCCTCAGTCGTATCAAAGGTTTCTTGCCATCACAGCCTACCCAACCTCCTGCCGAAGATGCGACTAAACCGCTCAAAAGAGCTCATTTCATCCTTCCGCAGCTCGCGACCGTCTACCCGATATCGACCCTCAATCCACCATCGACCCCATCGCTCAAGGACGAAAAGCGAACTGTCGAAGAGAAGGAGTCAGAGAGACGAAGGCGGATCGTGAGAGGGAACTCGATAGGTCCGGACGAGACGGAGGAGTGGTGGAATCTCGACAAGGTCGAGTCGTTTTACAGAGAGTGCTGCGCGTCGAGAGAGGAGGAGCTGGATCCTGCCGTATCCGCAGCGTTCAAGGTGTCTTCTTGGACTCTCCTTACACTGCGGCGAACGCGCGCTCTAACTTTTTTTTCTTTTCATTCCTAGCGGGCATCCTCGACGAAACCACGCTCAGTGGACCTGTCTGGCGTGCAGCTCACCCCGTCAGCTGCTGCTATTCTGTCGGATGTGTTCAACATCGAGTGGGGACTTCGCAAACTGACGCTGAGGGAGTGTGATTTGGATGACTCCGTGTGTCGATTCGATTCTTTTTTCCAGTCGCCGTGCTAATCCTCGGATAGAAGTTGAAACCGATACTACACGCGCTCCTGATTCCGGGATCGCTCGAGTACTTGTCGGTCGCATCCAACCGTCGGCTTAAACCATCCGCGTTCAAATTGATAGGTGCATATGCTTCGCAGGTGCGTCATCTTGCATGTACCACCTGTCAAGGAAGAGACGCTAATATCTGTATGACAGGCCAAGAGTTTACAATTTCTCGATCTTTCATCCACTGTCCTGGACAAGAAAGCCGTCGACTACCTCGTCGTGTGCCTGACCACTGCCCCCGAATCTGGCCTCGTTTCGCTCCGCTTAGATGATTGCTCACTCCGTCCAAACGGGCTCGAGGTTCTCGGTGAGTGTCCTTCTACCGCGACTCTGCTTGACCATGACGCCCCCCTAGCTCGCGCAGTCCGGACATCGTCCTTGCGAAACATATCCCTCCGACACAACAAGGTAACAGCGACGGGCGGTGGTGCCGTAGCGCTCGCCCTCATGATCCGTGACTACCCCGATGTCGTACCCGGTTCCGGTCTCGGCGCGCCCGCAAGCCCATCGTTATCCACGTCTCCCGCGTCTTCTACGTTCACGTCTCCACCGGCCTCTCCACTCCCCCACCCTATCTACCTTCCTCCTCCGACGCGCACCGAACCCATACCCCCACCTCCACGACACCCGTCTGCCCTAGGACATCAAACGACCTACACGCCATATATCCCCCGATCAAAACGTACCGCCACGACACAGCCTCCGAATCCGCTTTCTGCTATGGGCCAGCCGGTCCCCATCATCACATCCAACTCGCATGGAGGGGTCACGACCCGACATCCAGCGCCAGCTCCCGCAAGGGTCGAGGGAGTAGGTATGAATGGAGCACCGACGGCGCGGCATGACGATGGCCCTAGTGCGGCATTATTGGACAAGGTTCGCGCATTGGATACCTTGCCGCGATTAGGAGCGCTTCGGACGCTCGATCTGAGAGGGAATGATCTTCGGGTATGTCGTGTCGCTGCGTGGCGCGCGCGCTGATGTTTGAGTCATTGTTTCCAGTCTGGGGTGACGTACCTCGCACAAGTGTTGAAACGGAATCGAACGCTAAAAGTGCTCAATCTGAGCGAGAACAAGCTGGACGTCCAGTGTCTGATGGCGATTGCTGAAGCTCTCGTGTGTCTTGTCTTCCATTATTCCTTTTCTGCTCAAATCTTTCGACTGCTAGAAATATAACTTGTGTTTGGAGACGCTCGATCTCAGTCGAAATCCCTGTTCGGGGCCGGCCCTCGAAGGCGTACGTTTCCCCACCCATCTTTGACTCCAACTCTCCTCTGACGCCACCTTTTCAAGATCCAATCGTTGCGCACAGCGTTTACGCTCAACACGGCCCTCAAACGTCTATTCCTGTCCTCCACCCAACTCACCTCTCAAGGCGCCATCGCCCTTGCCGAGTTCCTCCCCGAGTCGGCGTCTCTCCTGCACCTCGACCTCACCTCGAATAACATCGATTTGGCGGGAGTCATGGCGCTCAGCAAGGGTCTGAAAGCGAATCACGTGATGCGATGCCTTGATGTGAACATACCCCCCGACAATGAAGAATTTGCGAGGATCTGTCGCGATATTTTGAATACGTGTGTGAGGAACACGGAGGAGGCGGAGAGGGCGGCACGGGGTGCGGGTGCGGGTGGGGCTGGTGACGGACACGGACACGGACATGGTCACGCGAACGGGCATGGTCACCAAGGGGGAGCACCCCCGACGAGCGGGAAGGGGTCGAGCAAGAGCATGTGGGGGTTGATTGAGGAGAGCGAGCTGGCGAGGTCGATTCGGATGGGAGATGAGCTTCATGGCAAGGTACGTTTGCGTTGGAGTTGGGGTGATGAATGTACTGATTGGACTATCTATTTGCACTGCAGACGGACTCGCCGTCGCGTGCGGAAGCGCTGTTGGCGCAGATCCAGGTTGAGATCGATGAGGGTGGTGCTCGACAGGCGAGTTCGGGTGTTACTGCTGGCGCGCGTATAGGATCGTGGATGGGGACCAGAACGGAACACGAACTGGAATTGGAATCGGAATTAGTTGAGAGGGCGCGCGAGACTGTCGAAGCTCTGACGGCTCAGATCCAAACGAGCACGACGTCGGCGGACGAGGGCAAGTTGGAGCGGTACCTCGGGTTATGCGATGGGTTGAACGCCGGGATCGACACGCTCGCGTCGCGCGCGGCTCGTCGGTCAGCCATGCGCGGTCTTGGATTGAAGACCGACGGTTTGCAGAATGTGGGTGTGATCGAGGAGACGACGGCGCACGATAACGAGGACTTGCTGCTGACGCCGCGGGTGGACAAGGGCAAGGGGCGTGCGGAGCCTGAGCCCGAGGAACCCGAGAAAGTGTTGAGTCCTACGTTCATGATTGCTGAATCTGAGGATGAAGACGAAGACGAAAATAGATACCTGGACGTGGAGGAAGGAGAGGAGGAGACGTGTGTGCAAGTGACGTCGCCCACGGATAGGTGCGTTCGTTTCTGGTCAGGCGATGTTGACAATTTCTGATCGGGACCTCAGGTCGAAGAGCTGGGTCGAGGAGGAGGGTGAGATATTCCGCAAGGGCACGGTGTTGCTCGGTCCGGAGGAGATGGAGGGGGAGTATGCGGGTGAGGACCTTCGACGCGAGGTATGTCGCCTTTACCAATTCATTTCCCCAAACTCACCACTCGCGATCCCGTAGCTCCTGGAAGCGATGGTCGAGCGCGCACCGCCGCGCGGCATCATCGACGACTACGGGCTAGAAGTCGGCGTCGGTGTACAATCGCCGCCGTACGACTACGACGTACCCCCACCCTCGTCGCCGGCGACGGAGGACCGGACACAAGCGCAGTTCAACAAAGGGGGACCGCTTTCGCCGCCGCGGGCGTATGTGTCGACGCGGACACGGTCGCTCGGTGGGTCGGACGTGCCACTGACAGCGAATTCGCCTGGTGTGTCACCGTTGGCTTCGCCGATTTCGCCGACGTCGCCGCGTGTGCATGGGAGTGCGGGGAGAGCGTTTCCGTTGTTGAGGAGTTCGTCGTAGGCGTTTTGTTTTTATTCATCTTGGATGGAATGCCGCTTCATCTACTTATGCGTGGGTTTGGGGTGATGCTTTGTCTGAGGAATACTTTCTTGGACCTTAGGACTGCTAGACATGTATACACTTTCATTTTCTGTTCGAGTCGCCACGGAAGACCGTTTGTCACGCGTATCACGTGACGCTTGTGACTCCCTCTTGACCGTCATGCTCTAGCGCGAAGGAGCTCGGTCCCGCCTCAGCTGTCAACAAAGAAACCCCCTTCCTCAGTGTCCCCCTCTCCCTCACTGACCACCGGGTTAGGCTCCACGTGCATGCGCAAGCGATCCACCTCCAACGCACACATTGTCGGGGAAGCGGATGCATTGAAATTTGACGTTGCCGCACCTCACACTAATCCTTTTTTTCTGCGAGTTGATGATCCCAATAATAACGCTGCATCTCTGGATCAGGTACAGACACACACAAGTAAAACAACAAGTCTTACTGTCGAGGGTATGCAAATATGCATGACTTGCCAGTCTTCACATCCGTGTAAACAAGTCCAGCCTGGGTCTTCCCTCTGTGATCGTGCAGCGTTGTGGGTTTATCATCGAATACACACATCCATCGTATAGCCATACTGCATGCTCATGTCATTCACTTGTTTACTAGCTGCATTGTTAGTTGCTTCCGTCGTGAATCGCAACCAGATGCGGAGGTGAGAGTGGAGAGTTCTACTACGTCGATCAGAGTGTAGAGGGCTAGTAGTATTGCCGGTCTGAAGGAGGGTGTTGGAGTACACCCGTCTAGTAGATACGATTAGGATCCTGAGTTGCACTGATTACATTTCCTTTCTTGGTTACCGCGGCTAGCCTCACTGTCCGCCGGCGTCTAGTTCTCAGACTCCAGTCGTACCACGTCGACTGGAGGTAAGCTACTACTCTGATAACTTTGTACTCTCACACATTTCTTACTTACATGTATAGTTTAACCCACCTCGTATTGAGTTCAATCTGCCACGACATGAGCAACCTCAGAAACCCGAAGTTACTGAGTCGCTCTCAGCTTCTCCGAGATCTCGCAGATCTAAACAGATCCATCTCGATGTTTGAGCAGGCTGTCTGTCTCACACCCGATGGCCATTTTGACAAACCACGTCGGTTGAGCAACCTCGGGAGCTCATTGCTGATTCGTTTTGAGCGTCTCGGCAA
Source organism: Leccinum variicolor (assembly GCA_038091415.1). Taxonomy (NCBI): domain Eukaryota; kingdom Fungi; phylum Basidiomycota; class Agaricomycetes; order Boletales; family Boletaceae; genus Leccinum; species Leccinum variicolor. The sequence goes on along the minus strand of JBBPOK010000205.1, from coordinate 30,882 downwards.
CCTCGAGGATCTAAACAAGACCATCTCGATGAGAGAGAAGGCACTCATCTTGACTCCCCACGGCCATCCAGACCAGCTGGCTCGGTTCAACAACCTCGGGAGCTCATTGCTGATTCGTTTTGAGCGTCTCGGAGACCTTGCAGATCTAAACGGGTCCATCTCGAAGCATGAGGAAGCTGTCTATCTGACACCTGACGGCCATCCAGAAAAGCCGGCTTGGTTGAACAACCTTGGGAGCTCATTATGTCGTCGCTTTGAGCGTCTCGGAGATCTTGCAGATCTAACCAGGTCGATCTCGATGGCTGAGGAGGCTGTCATTCTGACACCCGACGACCATCCAGACAAGCCAAACGTGTTGAATAACCTCGGGAGCTCATTATTTCGTCGCTTCGAACGTTTCGGGGACCTCGAGGATTTAAATAGGTCGATCTCGATGTTTGAGGAGGCTGTCTGTCTGTCACCCGACGTCCATCCAGACAAGCCAAGTTGGTTGAACAACCTCGGGAACTCATTATCAAGTCGCTTTGAGCGTCTCGGGGACCTCGCGGATCTAAATAGGTCGATCTCGATGGTTGAGGAAGCTGTTTGTCTGTCACCCGACGGCCATCCAGGCAAGCCAAACCTGTTGAACAACCTCGGGAGCTCATTACGTTGTCGCTTTGGGCGTCTCGGGGACCTCGGGGACCTAAACAGGTCGATCTCGATGGTTGAGGAGGCTGTCTATCTGACACACGAAGACCATCCAGACAGGCTAGGTTGGTTGAACAATCTCGGGAACTCATTACTTCGTCGCTTTGAGCGTATCGGGGACCTCGCTGATCTAAACAGGTCCATTTCCATGAAGGAGGAGGCTGGCTGTCTGACACCCGACGGCCATCCAGACAAGCCAGGTCGGTTGAACGGCCTCGGGAACTCATTACATCGTCGCTTTGAGCGCCTCGGGGATCTAAACAGGTCGATCTCGTTGGTTGAGGAGGCTGTTTGTCTGACACCCGACGGCCATCCGGACAAGCCAGGTCAGTTGAACGGCCTCGGGAGCTCATTACATCGTCGCTTTGAGCGCCTCGGGGACCTCGGGGATATAAACAGGTCCATTTCCATGAAGGAGGAGGCAGTAAACTCCACTCCCGATGGACATCCTGACAAACCAACCTTATTGAATGACCTTGGGCAGGCATTCAATATCCGTTTTACCCACTCTCATGATTCTTGTGATCTCTCTTCTGCTGCTTTCAACTTTTCAATTGCCACTCGCGCTTCCATCGGTTCTGCTTCCGCCCGCTTTCGTGCCTCTTGCGCCTGGATTTCCTGTGCACAACTTCAAGGAAATACCACTGCTCTCCTTGATGCATGTGCTTCTTCTGTCGACCTTCTCCCACAATTAGCATGGCTTGGACTCCCAGTCACCGAGCATCATCATGTACTCGTGGAAGCAGCACATGTCATACGTCACTCAGTTGCCTCCGCTCTTGAAATTGGTGATCCTAAACTGGCTGTCGAGTGGCTCGAGCAAGGTCGTTCCATTGTCTGGACGCAGTTCCTACAGCTTCGCACTCCAGTTGATGACTTGGCTCATGACCATCCTACCCTTGCTTGTCAGTTCCGGCAAATCTCGCAGGAACTAGCACATGCTAGTATTCGGGACAACACCGCAGTCTGCCAATCAGTACATATTTCAGTCGCTGACACTCGATTTCTCGAGAAGGACATCCAAAGACATCATGATCTTGCACTTAGACGGGAGAATCTCCTCCTTCAGATCCGGTCCTTGCCAGGTTTCGACCAATTCTTGCTTTCGAAGACGATCAAACAACTTGCTCCCTTGGCAATCTCTGGACCAGTCGTTTACCTCACAGCCAGCAAAAAAAGATGTGATGCACTGATCGTTATGGTGGAGTTGGAGAGTGTCATCCATGTACCCCTCCCTGAAATTTGTTATGCTCATATGGAACTCCTGTGAATAATGCTTCGCCAGCTGCTCAAGCGGGATTGGCTTGTTGTCTCCCGCAATGCCCTGTACGAACTCATCCCCGGGCCCTCTGAAGATCTAGATGGACGTGAAGGGGGAGCGCAATTAACGATGTCACAACAATATACTCCGAACGAGTTGTACCAGTTTATTCTGAAACTCCTTTGGAATGAGGCTGTAAACCCCGTTCTTCAGGCACTCGGCTTTTCGGTAAGTCGTTCATATAAGTCTCAATGTCGATCCATTCTGACTCCAGATTACTAGAGTCCGCCATCTGGCACTGATAAAATGACCCGTATTTTCTGGTGTCCGACTGGTCCTTTTTCCTTTTTACCCATACACGCTGCCGGCCTTTATCACACAGCCGAGCTGGGCACCAAACTTTCTGATTTCGTTATATCTTCCTATTTGCCAACTTTGAGTTCGCTCGCATGGTCACCTCAGAATAGCTTGCATGACCCTTCTTCCAAACTTCGCCTACTTGTCGTCCCTCAGCCACCGACAGATGGACTCAGTACATTGCATTCGGTGAAGGATGAGATCGATTCCATCAGAGAATCATCCAAGAAATCCCCTCTGGTAACCCTCCAGAACTCTGATGGCACGGTCGAGGACGTCACGGAGAAGTTGAAGAATACCGACTGGGTCCATTTTGCATGTCACGGAACACAGGATCCCAAGACACCGCTCGACAGCGGGCTATGCCTCGCCAACCATCATCGCTTGAAGCTCTCGGACATTGTGAAGTTATCGCGCCCCCAAGGTGGACTCGCATACCTTTCAGCCGGTGGGACTGCCCATGGAGATGAGTCGTTGTCGGAAGAATCTGTTCATCTTGCAGCTGGGATGCTTCTTGCCGGATATGGTAGTGTCATCGGGACGATGTGGACGATAATGGACAAGGATGCATCAAAGGTGGCGAGGGACGTGTACGAGCACCTCTTTCGAGATGCTAGCGGGGCTCCCGACAGTACGGAGGCCGCAGAAGCATTGCACTACGCCATCCAGCGTCTTCGTGACTCCGGCGCTCCGTTCACTTCTTGGGTTCCTTTCGTTCACTTTGGTAGATGATCGATGATCTTTGGCAGTGCAATGTATACTTTCGGGCCCGAAGACAACTTAGATATGCATATACACTTTCGTTTTCTGTTACGCTTGGCGTCGCGTCATAGTAGCAGGGGTTAACCACTACGTACGATGACCGCGGTAACGACGGGTCATGTAGAAGAATGATGTATTTGATCCACAACGACCCCTCACAATCAAGGACACCCGACCCTGCCAAGCGGCTCAGGCCTGGGCCAAGTCAACTTCAAGGAGAGAGACATCGAGCCTGAGGGCCATTGGTAGCGGCGCCGCCTCAAACAGCGACCCTGAATCAGGATGGTTCGCATCAGTCGCAACACATGGATATTCCAGACAGGCATAGTGAAAGGTATGTGGTGTTCTGATATGCATATATTCACCTTTTCGAATGTCTAGTAAAAGCACAAACCCAGCAACGCTGACCTGAACGCGGACACGGACACGGATATTGAGGTGTTTGAAACCACTACAATCACCCAACGCCGATGTGTCGCACAAAATCGGTTCGAAGGTTTGCCTTGAATTCTTCCTGTTGTTGCTTGTTTTTTTCTGCAGCCAGCTTTCGGAGTATCTTTCTCGTGAGCCCAACATCCCGCAAGTTCCGAGAGAGCGCAGATGGCGAAATCGTGATGGGCCATGCTCAACACCTAGCCAGGTACTGTAAAGCTTCGTCAATGAAGAGGTCAGAGTCTTCGGCGAAGAGTGTCTCAAGCAATGTCAAGACAGCTCTTGTGAGCAGCCGGACACGTCTGACAAAAGATGGCCCAGGCAACCGCGACCTCAGGTAGGCTATTTTCCCAGAGCATAGTAACCAAGGTTCGCAACCGTCGACGTGAGGTTCTTGTTCTGCCAAAGACTCCTCGATGATACATTTTCAGGGACTTATGGAAAGCGAGTTGCGACTCCGTCCTGAATCAGAATAGCATGCACATCAAATGCGTCTTACATACCTGGGCCTTTCCAAGACTTTGTCAATCACCCATTGATCGGCAAACGTGCCGATCATGTCACAGTGCTGCCATGCAAGCATTTCCCCCTGCCAACTCCCTCCGACTGTCAGGAGTGGCTGGCCCTGCCAATTTCCAATTCTTCAGTCAGGCTCCCAGTTTCAATTATCTGATTTTCGAAAAGCCTGAAATCTCACACAGGGTTCTGTAACGTAACCACGGCAACGAGACTGATCATGGGGTTCCTGGCTTCGCCGATCGGCCGAAGAAAGTCTTGTGGTGTGTCGGCCCGGTAGCAAACACTATTGATTGTCATCTCAGGCCCCGAGATGCAGTCCTACACCTCTGTGTCGTACTTAGTGCTCCTCGGGTATTCAGCAGGACCTAAATAGCGGAAGAACATTTCCGCACCGGGGGAGTCAGTTTCTAAATGCACAGTATATTCTTCCCTTTTTCCCTAAAACAAAACAAAAAAACAAAACAAAATTACGCACAAGGTAAATCTAACACCATATATCACATGGGGATCAAACGCTTCCTGACAAAATGATGCCGTGTGGTGCGTATAGAAACAGAGCTTCATCGCAAGAGGAAAGCCCGCAAAAACCCAAACAGTGCAATCGGAAAATGTGAAAGCGTAGAGACGCCGGAGGAAACAAGGAGTGGAGTGGCGACACGACCCAAGCGAAGAGAAATACCGTCTGGAAGCAACGTTGAGCGCACCCAGTGGACGCGTCCTTCCTTATCATACCATCTCCCCTTTCCCCTCGAACTTGTACGGGCTCGGAGCCCGAGTTGGATGACTCTCGTGTCTACTCACGGGAATCGTCTTGTACGACGGCAAGCGTTGGTCGAAATCATTGTCGACCGTGCTCTCGGTCAGCTTGCTCACGTGGACCTGCAGCGTTCGCCTTCGCTCCGCGCTATCGCAGTTCTGCGAGGCCGTATATCCGAGCGGTATGCTGGTCGCCGACCGCGATGTCGTCGAGTGTTTGGAGATTCCAACGCGGATGATGACCATGTAGAACGTGATGGAGATGATGGGCGGGATCTAGCAGCAAAGCGATAACATGTCAGCGGGACTCGTTACATGTAGTCGGAGAGGACACGACAACTGACCATGTCTAGAATCACATATTGACCGTTGGTTTTACTCACGAAGCAGATAAGCCCGACCAAAACGGCGAGGGAATAAATCACGCCCGCGTCGAGGATGATGTGTAGAATCGGTCGCAATTGGGATTGGGACTGTCTGTGGCCACGCAGCCTTTGGGCCCTGTGGTCGACATACCAGATACGGAAGGCCAATAGAGCTGGTGTTCGGAATGAGAAATGTACAGACTCAGGATGCGCCGAAGGGTACATACAGGTGGACAACAGATTAGTTAACAACGCCATCGCCCAGCAAGCTGTGATCCAATGCGAGACTGTCCCGTCGAAGAGCGCGGCCGTCTGCGTCAGAATATACGGGCTTGCAATTCCGGTCACTTTGGTAAATCTCGTCAATGATTTCGGTCGTCTGGAAACATGGGTTGTAACATGCCAGCAAAACCGCACCAGAGTAGCACAGGCAAAATCATGACAAGCTTGGATTGCCATACGCAGTAACAGCGGTAAATCTGTGCAATTTGAGCCGTCACAAAATGATCACCTCGGCAGAAATGAGGCTTACTTACGGCAACGCCATCTCCAATCAGCGTCTGCCCGATATACACGAATATCTTGGCCACAAATGTCCATTGCGAAGAGTTCGCGAAGAACTCGATGGGTCCCCCTGGATAGGTATCTCGGAAAAATATCAAACCGGACATGACCCTTATGATGTGGATCACGAGATGCTGTATACGCACAAGTTGTCAGCCTCTGCCCGATATTTATCCGGGAAAAAACGTAATGAACGCGCACCGTTGTACTAAGCAACAACAACGCACATGCTATCATGACCATCGTATAGTTCACACGACTAGTGGACCGCTGAACGAACAGGACCCATATGGTTCCTCCAAACATCAAGAGTGAGAAACCTGGTGCCAAAATGGTTCGATGTGTCATGCTTGTGATTGATCGATTAGCCTTACCATAGAGAAGAGATTCCAATAGTACTGAAAGCAGCTCTGCCTTGTCCAAAGGTATATCTCTGTACGCCATTTTTTTTGAAGTGTACAGACGGGAACGAGAGGACGACTCGGAGTGAGGGGGAGGTGAGAGGTGAGGAATGAAAGGAGCGCAGTACCCTGTCCTGAGTCAAACATATATGCTCCCCCACTTTTTGTATCCAGGTTGAACGACCCACCATTGGGACTCGTGTGAACAATTTCAAAGTGCAAGCGATCTTGCTGTCGTGCTGTCACCAGATCGTTCCTGGCTGTCAACCCACTGTCGAGCGCGTCCCTTGCAAGAAGGAACGACAAAAGTTGGCTTTCGGTGTCAGTATACTTCCCGCCGTCATTTTTAAAAGACTCGTACAAGTTTGTCCACTAGGGGTGAGACCGACGCGTCGTTGGAAAAGTGTGGACTGTGAGTCGATCTGAACTTCATAAGGTCGTGACACGCTATTGTAACAGTCAACGTCAACTTCGATTAAGTTACTAGGCGATTTCACCTTCGTTTTGGGGGAACGTTTGGCCGTCGCGTTTCATAGTCGACCTTGGTATGCACTTATCCGACAGGGTCTCCGCCTTTCATTCACCTCATCGATAAGGATCGACACAGGATTAGGATCACGCGAAAGCCCTTCCAGAAGTAGCCCAGCTGGACGTAGGAGGAGTTTGTGGCGAGAGTGAGTAAGTTCGGAGTTCAAACTGTTGTTGATGTGTAGGTCATCTTACAACAACAACTTGGGTTGTGTGCGACGACGACGGTCAAATAGCACATGAACTAGGTGGACCTTGGACCACCACCGACTAGTTCTCCATCATGGTGATTCAGCACTACTCTCCTAGAAGTTCCCGGTGTAAGTGTCAACACACAGTCCTGAGTCATCGGTTATCTCATGTTGATAACGACGTTCTACTAGGCTGTGCCAAGCGGTTTCTGCCACCCGGAAAACGGCCCTTTTACAAGTGCTGAACATCGTAAACCTCGCGGCACGAGTTGCGCGCAAATCATCGCGTTTATACGACGCTCGACAACCCGGAAGAAAGGGACTTCGGGACGACGCCTTACAGATAGTGAGATTCGGACAGTCGTTGGAGATGCTGGAGAACAGGAGTAAGAACGTGAAGAGGTGAGCTATTTCTCTCTCACTTTGTCTGGCTGGGTGTCGCTAATGCTGATGTTGGGGTCTTCGTCGTGTTCGGGACGTATCTTTATAGCCTACCATCAAGTTGCTCTTCAAAACGTTGGCACAGGGAGACGAGACTATTCGGAGTGTCGAAAAATATGACAAGGATGACACTTTAGTACTCCCAAGTGCAACAAGCCAGCACGACAATGGAGAACTTGCGGACGATCAGGGAGGTGGAGGGGACAAGGACGTCAAGGGGAGAAAGTTTCATCGAAGAAGAATGTAGGCTTTTCCGACCATTGGCTGCTGACGAGCGACGTGTAACTCTCAGGGGAAAAATGAAGTGATGTGCCTTGTGGGGTACAGAAGGCAGCGTGTATTGGTATTACAGTAAGAGTCATGTCTAAAATCCTATATATCTGTCTTGCTCAAGAGACCGACCTCATCACTTATTTGCACCCTTCAACGTTTTGCCCTTGATGCGGGTAAGTCGCCAGCTCTCCAGATGCTAACACATCACCCAGTTCTTTATGTGAAGTTGAAGGAGCGGCTGGCTTGTAGCAGGGCCTGCCTTGGTCAGGACGAGGGGCAACGGGTGGGTTTCCGCCCTGGTCGTTAACTTAGGGGTTTTGAACACATGGATGCGAACTCGGTTGGATGAAAGGCTAGGCTCTGACTTCGAGCGACGTGTTTTACGGGCGCCGCGCCGTCCCGGACTTAATGAGTGCCTCTGTCAGACAGATTGCGCAGCTCTGAAAGCTGACGATGCTCTGCGTCGCTGGAATGAAGGATAAAGTTCCATGTACGGAGGACGACACGGTGTAGTCGTAAAGTTGGGCGTGTAGGCATTTTTAGTTCACGTCTCAAGACTGTCGGGGTTTCAACTTTAGCGCAATGATTCTGGAATCGCCGCAAGTACAAGGGAGAAACAATATGCTCCCGAAGTTGGTGAGCCGCCCCCCATCATCTTGTGTTATAAGAATAGCCCTCTTACTTATGCACCGAATCACGAGCGCTAGGGACTACACGAATATCTCGTGGACCTCAAGATACTCCGGGCATGGAACGACCCGATGACCTGATGACCATTGACCACATTTGTATGTACTATCCAACTTCTCAGAATAATAGCATATTGGCAGGTATCTAAGATACGTTGGTTTGTTGCAGCATTCACCTCCAAACACCGAGGACATGAAAAGGGAATATGTAGGACGGCGCGAAACAAGACCATTCATCTCTGTACTAGATGTGTCCGCGTCGCTCTCTTCGGTGAGTCCGCGTGGCCTCTTTTTGCTACCCTCCAACCTGCCAAGCTCTGTGCGTTGATTATGGGTCAACGTAGGAACTGTGACAACGTCGGACCCATACACGAAATTACACAAAATGCTCACACCCAATACGCGTATCAGATTCTGAGTGGCCGCCTCAGAGAGCTGCCTCCTGCCGAGATAATCGAACATATGAGTACGTCGCATCGGGTACTAGTACGATCATTTTTAAACATGTGTTCCTTCGCTAGATGGTCTGTGGAGATATGGCGGTCATGTACTGCATACGCCATGTAGTGTGTGTACCAATGACTTTGTTTTCCTTCACCGCCAAGTGGAGGTGTTGTATTACGATAAGCAATGATCTCGAGGTCACTTTGCACAGTACCCCGCTGCCCTGGAGATGCGAGGGGTGCAGATACATACTTATCCGAATAGAGAAAAACTCTTCGCCACGACAACATCATCTACGACCGAGGGCGTGCTCCGAGTCCGGCCCGTTCTGAGAGTATTACCTCCGGAAGAAGCCAGTCAAACGAAAGGAACCGCGTTTGAAATCCCGGAATCCTCCCGGTCGGGGCCACTCACTGCCACTGGACCTGCCAGGAGCGGATATCGGAAGTAGATGGGGATCGATCGACGTCAACTTCTTCCACTTCCTCCCTCGCCCCACGGTGACTACTGCTCTACGTCTCACAGTTTCTTCAACGATACACACTTGGAATTCAGATATGGACACAAACAAGACAGGCGGGTTTGAAAACATCCGAGAGAAATTTGGCCGCTTCAGGATCCTTATCATTGGGCGGGCGAACGCTGGCAAAACGACTATCCTCCGCGCAATCTGTAACACTACCGAAAATCCGGAGGTCTATGATGGAGAAGGCAACAAGGTGCGTGTCTGGTTTGATACATATAGATGACTGGTTCACCAAACCGTGTGACTAGATTGATCTGACCGTGGTTGAGGGATCTATGGGGGTGAGCACTACATACTGCACTCGAACACGAGGCGCATCTTTATCAACGCACGCTAGCGCGGAATACACGACATCGAGAAAGAATTGATTTTCCGGAGCAATGACAATTTTGTCTTTCATGACTCGAAAAGCTTCGAAGCTGGTTCCATAGATGAATTCCAACAATTGAAGGAGTTCATTGCTGATCGTGCAAACATGACACATCTCAAGAAACGGATTCATGCCATCTGGTGAGAGCTTGAACAGTGCGGGAAGTAGTCATTGATTAGTCGTAACTCTGTATAGGTACTGTATCCCAATGGATAAATTGGGTCGAGCAATCCAACGCCCCGAGGAAATGTTTTTTGATGAGTGTGATATGAGAAATGGTGAGCTCATTCTTTGGAAAGTTTTTTTTTAAGCTCACAACAGGTCCAGTGCCTGTTATCGTGTTGTTCACTAAGTTTGATGCATTGTTGACAACAGCCATGGGAAAACTAACTGGCAATGATCGAAGACTGCCACTAGAGGAGAGGAAGGCAAAGGCACACGAACTCATAGACGAAATTTTTGACAATGCCAATGTATGGGGTCGTCTCTGTCAATTGGAGCATGCACCAAAATGTAGTGTTCGGATTGGAGGTATTTATTCTACATTCTCAAGAATGGTCAAGTTTATGTAATTTGCATGTATGGATTCCAGGGATGCACAACTCAAATGAGGGGTGTGATATCCTGCTGGAAAATACAGCAAGAACCTTGAATGAGGAGGCTTTGCATATGTTATTTGTGACTGCCCAGGAAACAAACATAGCATTGTGTATGAGATATGCAGTTCAAGAGTAAGTGACTACAAAGTGTATGTTCTTCATAGGTTGATTGATATTTGGAAAGTATCATAGACAAACTACATGGATCTTTACTTCCTATACACGATATGGATATCATCCATCCTGAAAGACTTGCAAAATGGTTTCCACATTTTTGGGTGAGGTAGTTTTCACATGAATTAGGATATATGTTGATTACATTTACTCTAACTATTTGAATTATAGCAGTGTCATACTGGCAGACCCTCAACAAGTCACCAGCATGTAAGTTGTTCATTGTGGAAAATGGTAAAAATTATCATGTTTGTATATTAATGCTTTGTTTTGCTCTGGAAATGACAGTTGGTGAGTTGTCTACCATTGGAAGAATGTTCTATAGGTGGTACTAAAGATGCCATGTGAATTCTTTGTTCTACTTTGGGACTGTAATAGAAGGTGAATTATGCATTGGGAAATATTCTAGAGCGGCAATGCTAATGATTGCATGTATATTCTTTTTTTTTTTTCCTGGAAATGACAGAAAGTAAGCTGTGCATTGGAATATTGAGAGTAGTAAAGCTGATGATTATTCTTTGCTTCATACTGGAAATGACAGTGTGTAAGTTGTGCAATAAGAAATGTTTTTAGAGATGGTGCTGATAATATCATGCACATTTTTTCATGCTGGGAATGATAGTATGTGGGTTGTGCAGTGTGGAATATTCCACATATGGTGCTGATGATATTATGTCCATTCTTTGATCATTCTGTAAATGACAGAGAGTGAGTTGTGCATTGTTGAATATTTTACAGAGTAGTGATACTGATGATGTGATGTTCCTTTATTATTTCATGTTGGAAATGATAGTATGTGAGATGTGCACTGTGGAATATCCAGATAGTAATGTTGATGATGCATTGCCTACTCTGTGGACTCTGGAAATTACAGAGAGTGAGTTGTACATTGTAGAATGTTGCAAAAGTGATGATGCTGATGACACCATGTGCATCCTTTATTATTTCCTGGAAATTGCAGTGGGTGAGTTGTGCATTGTAGATTATCATAGGGTGGTGATGTTAACAATGTCATGTGTATTCTTTGTTCTGCTTTGGAAATAATAGGAGGTGAGTTTTATCATTGTGGGTTGTTACAGAGATTGTTAATGCTAATGATACCATGTGCATTCTTTTTCTTCTCTGGAAATAACAGTCAGTGAGTTGTCCATTGTGGAATGTTTCAAAAGGAGGTAATAGTAATGATGTCATGCACATTTTTTGTCATGCACTATAAATGACAGGAAGTAAGTTGTATATGGATTATTACAAAGAGTGGTGAAACTAATAATGTCATTTTCATCCTTTGTTCTCTTCTGAAAATGACAGTGGGTAAGTTGTGTATGAATCATAGGATGTTCAAGGGAAACATGATCCTGATGATATCCTGTGTATTCTCTGCTTTACTTTGGAAATAACAGGAGGTGGGTTGTATAATATGGAATCCTTGTGGTTAGAGATGTTCATATCCCTTGTTCAATTCTTGCATGACAGCTAGTAAGTTATGTATTGTGAAGTGTTTCCAAAAGACAAGATAGTAATGATGTCATGCACACCATTTCTTCTACTCTTGTTGAAATGGCAGGGTGTGAGTTGTGTATTGTGAGATATTCTCCAGAGTAGTGTGGCTAATGCTATCATAAATATGTTTTGTTCTATTTTGCAATTGACAGGTGGTAAGCAACTGCTGCAAAGAGTAGTGATGCTAATCTAATATTCATTCATTCCTCAATACTGGAAATAACAGCTTGTGAGTTTTGCATCTGAAATTTGATGAAAAGTTATTATGCTGATTATGCCATGGCTATCATTTGTTCTATTCTTGGAATAACAGGAGGTCAGTTGTGTATCATAAAAATTTCCAAACAATGATGTTGATAATGCCATACCCATTATTTGTGTTACTCTGAAATTGTTTAATTGACAGGAGGTAGGTTGTGTATTGTAGAATGCTACAGAGAGTTGAGGTGCTATGTGATTTCTTTGCTTTGTGCTGGAAATGACAGAGAGTGAGTTCATTGTAGAATATTGCAACAAATCATAATGCTGACAATGCCATTGTCATTTTTAATTTCTCTGGGAATTGACATGCATTATGGATTTAAAAAAATGAATCATAATGTCATGTGAATTCTGTGTTTTCTTCTGGAAATAACAGAGTGTGAGTCATGCATTGTAAAATTCTGCACAAAATCATGATGCTACCAATTCCATGCAAATTCATTGTTCTGCTCTGAAAATGATAGTATGTGAGTTATGCATTGTGAAATTGGGAAAAGAGTGGTGATGTTAATGATGCCATCATTGTATGGTTTGTTTGGGAAATGACAGGAAGTAAGTTATAAAATGTCACAGAGGTTGATGATGATGGTATGCTCATTCTGACAGCAGGTGAGTTATGCATTTTGAAAGTCTTCAGTGAGTATAAATGCTCATGATGCCCTCTTCATCCTTGTTCTTCATTTGAAATTGTAGCAGGTGAGTTATATATTGTGGAATCTTGAAGAGTAGTAATGGAATACCATGTGCATTTTCACCATTCTCTTGAAAGGGTGTGAGTTGTATGTTCTGGAGTTTCACTGAATGAAAATGCTGATGATGTTATGTGCATCTTTTATTGCCTGTGAAACTGACAGCAGGTGAGTTGTGCATTATGGGATATTCCAGTGGTTGTAATGCCTGGTAACATGTGTGTTCTTTGTTCCACATGGGGATTGTAGGAAGTAAGTTGTATATTGTGGCATTTTTAAGAGGAGTGATGTGTTTCTTCTGATAATCTTGCTATGATAGATTGTGAGTTGTGCATCTTGGAATGTTTTACGAAATGGCAATGTTATTGATTATATGTGCATTCTTTGTGGCTGCAATAATGACAGGAGGTGAGTTGTGCATAATTTGTTAGATGTTCCAGAACAATGACACTATATCATTTCTCTTGTCTTGTAAATAACAGACAGTGAGTTCTAGACTGTGAAATGATTCAAAGAGCAATGATCTAATAATGTCACTTCATTTCCTGCTGGAATCACTGTGAATATGACAGTTGGTGAGTTGTACTTGGAAATATTTTTTGTATATGGTGCACTTATGTTTTTTTATTTTCCCCTTTGTCATAGGATGTATGTTGTTTGTTATATTATACTTAAGAACAGTAATGATACTGACTTTTTATCATTAGTTTGTAAGCTCTGTTGATGTTACCAAAAATGAATTTACTAATAATTCTATATACTTTTGGCAACTCTATACAGAAGGTATGTAGTATATTATTTGATTCAATGTTCCTTGTTTTTGGCAACTAATTAACAATCTACAGCTAGTAAGTCTTTTGAACAGTTTTGGAGTATATACTATGATAAGTCACATTCATTCAACATTTGCATGTTTGACACAATAGCCAGTAAGTTTTCTTTGTGGAATGAATTCATGCTGTTAATGGTGATGATGTCATATCCATCTATTCTGCTCTGGAAATGACAGAATGTGAGTTGTACATTATGGAATGTGCCACAGAGTGGTGATGCTGATGAGCCATGTTCATTCATTCTTCATTCTGCTCTACAAATGACAGGATGTGAGTTGTGTATTGTGGAATGTACCAGACAGGAGTGATACTGATGAGCCATATCCACTTAATCTTCATTCTGCTCTGCAAATGGCAGAATGTGAGTTGTAGATTGTGGAATGTGCCAGAGAGTGGTAGTACTGATGATGATGTCATGTCCATTTTTCCATTCTATCTGGAAAATTACAGTTGGTGTGTTGAGCATCATGATTCAATATACATGGCAGTGGTGATGCTGATGATGCCATGTCCATCTAATCTTCATTCTGCTCTAATGACAGGATGTGAGTTGTACATTGTGGAATTTACCAGAGAGTGGTGATGCTGATAAGCCATGTTCATTCATTTTTCATTCTGCTTTGCAAATGACAGAATGTGAGTTGTATATTGTGGAATGTACCAGATAGTGGTGATGCTGATGAGCCATGTCTATTTATTCTTCATTCTGCTATGCAAATGACAGAATGTGAGTTATACATTGCAGAATGTGCCAGAGATGCTGATGCTGATGATGTCATACCCATTTTTTTTTTCATTCTACTTTGAAAATTACAGTGGGTATGTTGAGTATCATATACATGGCAGTTGTAATGCTGATGATGCCATGTCAATCTATTCTTATCATTTTGCCTTGAAAATCACAGCAGGTGTGTTGAGCATTATGAATGTACAAGGCAGTGGTGATGCTGATGATGTCATGTGTTATTCTTCCTACTTCATTTATAGGAGGTATGTTTTTTAATCAATAATAATCTTAACTTAGTCACATTTTGCTCTAATTAGCTGGTGAGCTTGCTATAATTTACAAATTATTGAATATATATCATAATTAATATTCATCTTTTAGACTGTGAGTTATATTGCACTATCCTATAGTCACAGCAATCTTATCAGTTTTTTCTAATGATTGTAGAAGGTACATCTTATATAATGGATTGGTGCAGATTATTTACTATACACATATTTCATATCTTCAATAGCAGGTTAGTAGTTCATTTTTCATCTTTTATGTCCTGATTACTTCATAATTTGAAGATTGTAAGTTTTTTTCTGAAACCATATATCATACAAATTTCATGCTTGTGCTCAATATTGTTTTATTACCTGCAGGATGTGAGTACTTTTGTTTCAATTGTGACAAAAGTTTAATATCTGATCTACATTTATATTTATCTTAGTCTGTAAGTAATGATCTCATATACACAAAATTTGACCATATCTCAATTTTATTTACAGAAGGTGAATCTTATTCATGATTTTTTGCTATCTTTTAATACCATTTGTTATTATCAGATTGTTCACAATGGAACAGTATGTAGATTTCATTCCATTGAATCTTAGTTGTGACCTTTTATTATTAGTCCAATCTTGATCTGAGTCAATCTGGATCCATTCTGCACTCTAATCAGATGGTAAGTTGATTATTCATTTTCTTTGTATGAAAGTGAAATTGCCAACCATAGAGAACTCTTGGTACATGGAAGAAAATTCTTCTAACCTGTATTGGTATATATATATATTGCTCTTTACAAATTATTCTTACAAACAAAATTGCTTTATAGATATACTGCTTATTTTGGAGCATTCTTTCTATCTTTTCCATCAAAAAGATCCTCAGCCACTCCAATCTGCTGCTGAAAAGTACAAAGCATCACACATACCTGCAAAGGTGGAATTAGCCATGAATGAAGTTTTTGATCAATATGACAAAGCATCTAAGGAAGTAAAAATTGAGATGATCTTGAATGTTATTCTTCAAAATCGGTTGAGTATGTTAAGCATATCATATCTTCAACATTTCATTCAATAACCATTATATTTGTAGCAATCTAACAAAATCCTTTTCATGGAAGTTAGGACAAGTTGTTTTCAGAAAGAAAAATAGATGGCAAAAAGAAAGAAAACTAAATTTCATAACAAAGTGCCTATAGAAATGTATGAAGTCATACAGTCAACACAATATAATATATTATAACATTATGATATGATCTCTAGAGTATAGATCAAATTCTGTCCTGTTGCTCAGACTTTAAAATTTGAACTTAGAATTGGGAAGGGAAGGAGTTGCATGGTGGTGAGAGAAAAAAAAGTGTATATGATGTAATGGAAGTATTCACAGCTTGTCCAACTAGACTATATAAGTATGTAGGAATTACTACTTCCTCCTGCTACATCTTAACATTGTAAGGTACTTTACCATTGATGTTGGTGACTGCCAGGACCACTATTAATAATTGTGGTACTGTCTACCACCTATATGAAAAGGGTACTTCTTTGAAAATGATCATAACTGCCAAGTTGACTGTCAGATGTGACTCAATGGCCTCAGTCATTTCACCAGTTGTTTGTACTGTGTGCAAAGATAATGTGCAACCTTATTTCTAGTTTAGTCTTCATTGATCTATCATTGAATTGGTGTTTGGTCACTAGTATTAACTCTAAGGTCTGGACTTTCAACAAGAGAACCCCCATCTTCAGCAAAAGAGGGCAAGATGTGACAGCATCTCAAAACATCAGCTAAGTTGACAAACTCAAAAGCATAATCAGATTCATAACTCATTGGTAAAAACCTATGGATTTAGCTTGCACAATCTGTGGTTCCCATTTGGCTTTTCTCACTCTTGCTCCTTGATCTGTATTTCTTGGCACCAGTCTCTGCACTCAGTGCTTCAAGGATTGCTTTTATCCTGTCTTATTTTCCCAATCTCTGGTTCTCATTTAAATTTGGTTTTCCTTACTCTCAGTCTCTCATTACAAGGATGGCTCTCATTCACTGCTTGGAACATTTCATCACAACAATTGGGGGTTGCTGTGTATTATATCATGAAAAGACCTGACAGTCAGACAGCCTTTCAACTGAGTCTACATGCAAATGAGCAACAAATTACAATATAATATATTTGTGATAGGACAAGCAATGATCCATAAATATGATATATTAAACTATGGTGATCAATGAAGAGCTACAATCTCACAAGCCTATGGAATTGTCATCCTGTCTACATTGTCTACAATATTATAGGGTGGATCATATATTTGACTGTAAATAGATTTATCACTGCCTGGATTGTTTTGGTGATGGTGATGGTGATGGACATTCTCTGGAATTCAGGAGAGAGCTTTCCCATAACTACACACACGCATACTAGGCACCAACATGTACATAAAGAATGCGCTGATCAAGTGATATATCAACCAACATGTCCATTGTTTTGTTCAGTGCTGATGCTGCACAGGTATGATCTAGCCCATCAGATCCCTCTACCATATTCTTATAAAACATTGACGTGATCTGGTTCGCCTGCCCGTCTTCCACAGCCCACTGCATTGTCCCAATCACAGAGCTGAGACCTGCAAACTGCATCATTGACGCCAGGTGGATGACTTCATCTCGACTCTCTTGGTCTCCAGCCTCTGTATAATAGGCTGAAACATAGGCAAACTGCAAAAAATTGTCCAATTCACGTTGTATGATGTGTTTGATGGCAAGTGGGCCGTCACATAGCTTGAAAGCGGATTCAATGGGCTCTTTCCTCTCCATGCGACCAAGGCAGTCAAAGTGAGCCCACTTGCTCTTCCTCAGATTATCGGAGACAAGGGATATACTTGATTCCGGGCCTTCGAGGCGCGTGAACGGAATGAGACCTTGCATGTGCTCAGCAATGATGGTCGACGTGCTGTCGGTGTTGCGATTGGCATCCGCCCGACCTATGAAAAGAAACTGTTTCCCTTCCATCGAAGACTTCGCTGATGGATCACCCCTTCTAGCACGAATGAGGGCAGTCAGGGTGGGCGTGTAAGACGAGATGTAGAGGTGAGAAAGATTCCGCTGGCCCTTCCGAAACGGACCGGCAGCGTGTAACGGCAGAAGGGTGAATTCAGCGGTAGGACACCACCAGATTCGTGACATGGTTGGAAGCGCCGCCGTCTGGAGGAATTCTACAATGGGGGAAACGACCTCTTCCCATAAGGTTTGTAGGAAGTTTCCAAGGTCTGTATTTACGTCCACCTTCCTCGCTTGCGAAATCAAAGACTGGAACTCCGAAGACATACTCCGAAGACGAGATTTTGTGATTTTCAATGGGATATGGACCGGGTCTCTGTCAAAGAAGACAACAAGTGCATCGCATGTGTATTGCTCGCATTCACGATGATGACAGGACCACCGCGGGCGGCATGCTGAAGATCGGAGAAACGGGAGGGCAGAAGGAAGCGAGCGAGGCCGGGCAATTGGCGGATATTGGTAATGACAACTTGTATATCGTGGTTGAGACTGCGGAGTCGGTCGTGCTGATCTACACTGTGTGAATTGATCACATCAAGAATACTCTGTCTCAGAGAAGTGAACTCGTCTGCAAGGGATTTTCCTATAGGACCGGATGCAATCACATCTTCAAGCGGGAAATGGAGACGAGATATCTGGCTCCAAAACAGACCACGACCCTGCTCCAGCAGCTCGACTGCATCCTTTGTACGCTGATTGCGGAGATAAGCTGAAAAGGCATTGACTACTAGTGACGAAGTGAGGTTCTTGAGGATCTGTGGATGTTGGGGCAGGCATGAGCCAGTGGCGAGATGCTGTGCGAGTAGTCGAATTGATGTTCCATAGGCGGAAAATACTGTGTGATGGTGGAACTCTTCAGCTGCACTAACCCATTTATCGGCAGCGAACAGATCAGATGATGAGAAGATTTGTGGGACTTGGGACAATTCCGTGAAGAGACTAAATAGATCCTCCTTATCCTTGAAGTTGTTTGATTTGGTGAACCGAGTACAGAGACGGGATGCCAGCTGGTCCAATGACTGTGATCGTTTGGGATGACCAAGTGGGTGAATGTTGAGCGCCTCTCGCTCGAGGATGATGGCGTCGTCTAGGTCCACCATTTCCCCAAGGCGTATGTGCCGATCAGAGAGACATGCCGCAACACTGCTCAGATACACCGAACGATGTAGGTACCTTGGCAAGGAGACGTCGAGTGCTTCTCGCCCAAGGGCGATGGCCTGGTTTAGGTCAACCAATTCGTTAAGCAGCTTGTATCGATCGGCGAGACATTTTGCAACGTTGTTCAAATAAACTGGACGATCTGGATGCCCTGGCCGGGTGATGTCAAGCGCTTGTCGCCCAAGAACGATGGCCTCGTTCAGGTCCGTCATTTCGCCAATCCGCTTGTGCCGATTAGAGAGACATGTTGCAACGCTATTCAAACACGCCGAACGATTCGGGTGTTCTGGCGGGGTAGTCTCAAGTGCTTGTTGCCCGAAGACGATGGCCTCGTCGAGGTCTATCGGTTCCCCAGACCGCTTGTACCGATCTAAGAGACATGTTGCAACGCCGTTCAAGCACACAGGACGATACGGGTGCCCTTGCGGGGAGATATCGAGCGCTTGTTGCCTAAGAACGATGGCCTCGTTTAGGTCCGTTACTTCCCCGAGCCGCTTGTACCGATTGGAGATACATGTTGCGACATTGTTCAAATACATGGAACGATTGGGGTGCTCTGGGAAGGAAATGTCGAGCGCATTTCGCCCATAGACGATGGCCTCGCTGAGATCGGCCATATCCTCAAGCGACTGGTACCGAATGAAGAGACGAATTGCAACATTGTTCAAAAACATGGAGCGGTTTGGGTGCCCTGACGGGCAAAGGTCTAGGGCTTGTCGCCCGAGGTCGATGGCCTCGTTGAGGTCTGTCATTGGCCTCAGAAGCTGCTTTTTCTGGTGATGATGGCCGGAAAGCATTGGAACTACAAGAAATGTGAGTTGATTGCGGGCCTGACAGTTGGAGAAACCTTCTCGCCTTCACTGCGAGACCACTGGTGACTGACTTACATAAACCATTCAACGCAGTGATATAATTCCCCGTCGGGCCTTTTACTACTTACAACTCAACTGGGCGGCGGAGAGTGCTTTTTCTCCGCACGCACCTGGTAACTTAATTTGGTGGACTGTGCTCAATGCTCATCCATTTCCTAATTACATTCTCTCAGGGGAAAACCAATTTCTCTCACAGTCGGCAAATTCCTCATCGGGTTCCGCTCACCACTCCGTTTGCGCCTACAAATTTCATCCTTCCACAGCCCGCGACCGTCTACTGGATATATAGTACCCTAAATCCACCAACCACCTCATCTCAAGGACGACAAGCGAACTGTCGAAGAGGGGGAACTCGATAGGTGCGGGCGAGACGGAGGAGTGGCGGAATCTCGACAAGGTCGAGTCATTTTACAGAGAGTGCTGCACGGCGAGAGAGGAGGAGCGGGATCCTGTGGCATCTGCTGCGTTCAAGGCGTGTTCTTGGATTCTCCCTACGCCACGAGCGTACGCTAACTTTTTCTTCATTCCTAGCGGGTATCTGCAACGAAGCCTCGTTCGGTGGACCTATTCATGCAGATCACCCCGTCGGCCGCTGCTATTCTGCCGGACGTGTCGCAAGCTGAAGCTAAGGGAATGTGATTTGAATGATCCCGTGTGTCGATTGCGTTCCATTTCCAGTCGCTCTGCTGATCCTCAGATAGAAAAGTTGAAACCGATGCTGCACGCGCTCCAGATTGGGAACGCTCGTATACTTGTCGGTCGCATCCTTAAACCATCCGCGTTCAAATTGATTGGAGCATATGCTTCGCAGGTGCGTCACCTTGCATGTTAAAGAAGAGACGCCAACACCAGTATGGCAGGTCGAGAGTTGACAATTTCTCGATCTTTCATCAACTGTCCTGGACAAGAAAGCGGTCGACTATATCGTCGCGTGCCTGACCACTGCCCCCGAATCTGGCCTCGTTTCGCTCCGCTTAGATGATTGCTCGCTCCGTCCAAACGGGCTCGAAACTCGCGGAAAGTGTCATTCTATCGCGACTTCATTCGAGCATGACACGCACCCCTAGCCCGTAGTCCGGACATCGACTTTGCGAAATATGTATATCGACAGAACAAAATAACAGTGACAGGCGGTGACCCTGACGTTGTACCAGGTTCCGGTCTCGGCGCGCTCGCAAGCCCATTGTTATCTACGTCTCCCGCGTCTTCTGCGTTCACGTCTCCACCCGCCTTGTCACCCCAACCCTACCAACCTTCCCCCTCCGACGTGCATCGAACCCATACACCCACTCCACGACACCCGTCTATTTTTGGGCCTCAGACGACTTTGACGCCATAGATATCAACGTACCGCCATGGACCAGCCGGTCCCCATCATCACGTCCAACTCACACGGCAGCATAATGACGCAACATCCCGCGCCCGCTCGAGAATCTAGGCATGAATGGAACAACGGCGCGGTATGAAAATGGGCCGAGCGCGGCACTGTTGGACAAGGTTTGCGCGTTGGAAACGTTGCCGCATGTGTGTTTCGGACGCTCGATATGAGGAAACAATCTTCGTACGTCGTGCTATAGCGTGTGCTGCAGCAGGCGCGTACATATGGGTTGTTCCCAGTCTGGGGACGTGCCTCGCGCAAGTATTGAAACGGAATTGAAGACTGAACGTGCTTACTCAATCTTAGCAGTATCTCACTCCAGCTCTCGTGCGCCTCGTTGTCTGGTGTGGCGTAGCGAGGCACGAGCGGTACAAGGTCTTCGGACAAGCGACAACAAGCGATGGGCACCGTTTCCTTCTTGCCTCCACCACGTCCCTCGCCCGTCTTGCAGCGGTGAGGGACATACGTCTTCGAAGACCAGCCAAACAGGGGGTTTCGACCAAGATCGAGCGTTTCCAAACACAGGATGTTTCCCAGTAGTCAGATATTGAAGCTAAAATGAATGATAGAATTCTTTGAACGTCGCTTCTTGCGCTGGGTGAGAGGGAGCTGGGCGGGAGCGATCTTTGACTATCCCCATCACCTCTGGCATTGCCTTTTCAAGATTATGTATGTAAATCGTTACGCTCGGCACTCTCAACACGGCTCTCAAACGGCTCGTCACTTTTGCACCCACCTCGAGCTGACGATAGCAAGCATCTAAAAGTAAATCACGTATCAGTTGCCTCAATTTGTCCATAATCATAGTCTTGAACGCTACAACCATTCTAGCGAATCCTATTTGGTACCCAGTCCCAGGCTAATCGTCTCGGCGCACACGAACGTTGGGTCGATTTGTCTGGGCGGCAGAATGCCAACAAACGGCAAAATCTTCAATATAGTAGAAAGCACTTGATGGAATAACGCTATGAGACGAGGCTCTCCAGTACGTCGTCCACTTCACATAATTTTAACCTCCTAGCTACACGACTACCTCACGCAGACACAGACCCCAGGAGCCGCGAGAACTTATCCATGTACTTTTCACAGATCGCCAAAAACCAAAACTCGTGCCGCGAGTCATGGCCTGCGACAAGGTTGTGTCCAACTTCGTGGGCAAAGGTGAGGAACCTGAAAGTTCAAAGAGGTCACTCAACCATATCATTAAAAAAATGATTGTAACGAACCACAGTGTGAGGGCCCGTCGTCGCCTGCCCTCGCAGACATCCTTGTAGTCTTTCAGAGTGTCTTTAGCTTACATATCGCTATTCAAGCCGGGTCGTACTCACGCCATTCCTCGAAGTATTGAAGGTTGAGGTATATGGTCCCTTCGCGATTGAATGCTATGCACCCAGCAGTAGCGTGATAGAATATGCGATATGACTTAGTGGAGAGACCGTAAACCATGGCAACCTGTTGGATGATGTCCAAGAAACAACTGAGCGGTTTTGGCACCCAGGTACTATTTGCATTGACGTTAGGAAAATCTATTGGACGTTTAGCATGCGAATACACTGTCGAATGGTGGATACCTTGAGCAACATAGACTGCCACATCCCGCACTCGGCCTAACCATCCCATAAGCAGGAAAAACGAGACGAAAAGTGAAGAGCTCACTCAAAAACCTTAAATTATCGACCATTGCAGAAACACCACAGTAGCCGTCAAGAATTTGGTTCATGTTGGGATCGGTATGAGGAATAAGTGGCATTTTTTGTCCCGATTTGCATGCTTGAATCGCTGCCTCGATGGTTGACTCTGTTCAACCAGTGAGAAAGTATTGGCTAAATATTCTCGTCACCCACCTATATCCCTCGTATGCATAACCCAACTGGAAAAAGTAGATACGTAATTGGAGCCAGTAGGTTATAATCGAACATACGCACTCTGAAGACTGGCGAAGTACAGCAGCCGGGGTATCATAAGAAGGAATCCCGCACACTTCGCGAGGTGCAGCCTCGCTACCTCCTGGAAACCAAGTCTGCTTTGTAGTATCCTGGTTTGTGGGATCATGGTCTGTTTCTGTCAGGCAGAGGTCAGCCGTCGAATTGTTCACGGGGAGACTGAAGGTACCTGAGGCAATTGTACTGGATGGGTTCGCTGGGCGAGGCAACCCCCAGTCGTCGAGACATTGCTGGTCGACTACATAGAATGTTAGCCACGCATTATTTGGCTCAAAAAAATCCAACTGACTCTCGTACCCTCTTCGCTTCAACACCTCAAGTGTCTCGGAAAGGCAATTTGTCAGGAATTCAACGTCGGGAGGGTTTTTGGTACCAAGAAATACCCTACAAAGTGACACTGCGAGGCTTTTTACATGCATCAGCGTCTGAAATGGCCAAGAGAAATGGGCTACGAAGATACCTACTCATGCACAATGTCTTGCTTCGCACTGCAAGTAAGCCACAGCTGCAAGGTTTTTTGCTTCGAGTTATAGATCGTGGTCGCGGAAACGGGTTGTTTGGAAGTTGCACTGTCCGCAACGATAAGGGTTTTAGAGAAAGACAGCCTCTCCCAGACCTTGACAGTGATAGCATTGACACCATAAAAGCGGGATTCCCGAGTTCCGGGTTTGAGATGCGGGTAGTTATGAAGGAATATGGGCAGCCTTTTCAGAACTAACTCTCGATACTCCTCGCATGTCTCCGGAGTTTTAATTCACCAAACGAGTCGACTTGGTCTTGAATAGCCGTGGTCAGGGGTTGGCACCCGAGTAACATATAAAACCCTTCACACTCAGGTGGTTAGTATGTAGTGATGCCTCTGGAGAAAATAAAACGCATCGTCACCTTCAAGTTCACGACTCATATTGCGAGGCGCGGCAGCAACCAAGGAGTCAGCGAAGAGCTGGAAGGTTCGTTCATCATCAACGATAACAATCTCCCTGGGTTTCTTCAGCACGTAAGCCTCTTCTGGCCTCTTTATCATCCCGAGTAAAATAGGTTGAGTTTTCATAGTTTCTACGATCTCATTGGAAACACTAGGGTCCCCGCAAGCAAGGTGAAGGAGCACTTGAAAGAATCTGTGTCCTTATCAACGCTTAGTAGTTTAGATGTATCTTTATCCTTACTGGTTGTGGCCTCCAGCGAGATTGTAGAACTTATCGGGATCGGTGATCAGCTTTTGCGCGATATCATCCTTAGTGGGAGCATTCTTCGCACCACAAGCACGCAAAAATTCATTCCCAGTTCCGAAGTCGACGAAGTGAAACAACTTTGGGTACAGGTCATGTCCTGTGCTCTGTCCCAGGTAGCACTCGACAGGAGTCAGCATCATTTTCTCGCATTCGCGAGTGACGACAGGGACTATACTCAAACCGGCAATGCGGTGAAGCTCATTCTTCTGAAATCCTGGGGTAACGTCAATATTTCTGAGCGGACATGGATTCAAGGATATCGCCTACGTGAAACATGATCAGATAAAATTGGGAACCACTGGCCCGGAGCAATTTCTTCGCGGGAAAGCGAACCTTCCGCTAACTTCTCTAGTTGTTGGAGGATTAAAGAAGAGGGGGGGTGACGTTGAACTCCTAGATCTGCGAGTATACTTTCTTGATAACTGAGCCTTAACGGTATGACAGGAAGATAGAACATTTTCCACCGCCTGTCGAGGAATACCTGGAGTAAAGGTCACACTTAGGAGGAAGTTTGCAGAGACAATCAGTGTCACGCACCTCCCCTGGTTTTCCTAGACCAATACCGTCCATATTCTCAATCGGTATAAAGGCAGTGTTTCGAAAGTTCTCGAAGGAGCAATCCGAGAATTTATTTTGAAGGTTGTCGCACAAGTATTTGAAGGCAAATTCCCCGACATTGGCGTCCTGTGACAGCTTGATGATCTCCTCCAGCGGTGGGAAGCGATTTAAGTCAAGGCGATAAAGCAGTTCGACCTCTACTAAGCTTCAGCTTCAGCTGCGTTTCAACTTTCAGGCCTAATGCGAAGGACATACCTTTACGGGACGCATCCTGCCATTCCGAACTCCCGCCCCAGGCAATGAGAGGCAAACCGAGTTTCTGAAAGTCTTCTGTTGGTGGGTAGAGCTGGTTGGCTCGAAAGCTCGTTTTGCTATCATGCTCAATGTTGCCCTTCTTGGCGAAAATGGAAGCTGACTTCAGCAGCTTAATGTCCGAATCGCTGAGGCTAGTAAACGTGCGGACGAGATAGTCGATTAGTGCGGATGTTTTCCACTTCTCCCTGACAATGTGGGTTTAGCGGAGGTATGAAGAAAAACATGCAATGGTTTACTGTTTCAAAACGAGCTCGATAGGTGGGTGTTTTTTTACTCCTAGAGTGATAAGGAGTTCTGCCATCTCCCCACTGATTTCATCGCCCGAAGGGAGCTGCACCATTGGAAAATCGAGGTTATCGAATCTCGTGATGTTCGAGTTGGGAAGACATGATCGCTCTGGGATACGTAGGCCGTGCGTTGTCGGAATACACCTCTCGGTTTTGAATACATCCACGGCCCGCCTGCGTATATCACCCCCAGAGGACCATGCAGAAGATACGCAGCGTAAGACGTGTTCAGCCCAATCGGGAGATTTAGTAAAGTCGTATTTTCTCTCATCGTCCAATCTAACAGCTTGAGAAGAGACGTGAAGTAGCCAGTCGACGACGGTGAACTCTCTCCATCCGAACCTCTCGAGCTCCGCAGGAGTAATTGATTGAGTGACTCGAATTTGGTGGGGCAAGACCGAACGTGGCAGTGGTCCATCTAGAGGGATCCCATCTTTTCTGGGAATAATAAAGTGTTGTATGGACGAGAGTGGGACTTCGATTTTGTTCGCGTCCTGAAAACGAACCACTTCTAACAGATCACCTGCTCCCACGGCCCATTCGCGGAGTATCCACCGGAGGCAGGCAACGAGCTCTCCTTTCAAACAATCGAGAGCGTGTTTTTTCAGATCATCTTTGACATCCGAAAGCTCTATGCGTTGTATTTCCTGCTGCTGTGCCTTGACGAAATTCGCTGCTAAATTGTCCGAGTCGAAATCTGATGAAAGCATCGGCACGTCCTTCAAGAACTTCTCGCAGAGATTGTCATGCCGTCTGATGTCTGAGACTTTCCGTACGCCAACGGAAGAGAGAAGCCTCAGTGGGGATGTAGAACATGTATAGAATGATACGCGTAGCTTCTCTGCAACCTTTGGTGAGGGAGTGGATGGGCGAACGGAAAAAAACTTTAGAACATGGATGAAGCGCTCGTGCAGCGGTCTGAAATTGGGGGTTTTAGAGGTTTCCGACTCGTTAAGCTTGATCCATGTGGTTTGAATATCGGAGAGCTCCGACTCATAGACGACACGGGATAAGAAGCTTCCCAGATACAATAATGAGTTATTCCAGACTAAGCAATGATGGTGGTTCAGTATTTATATGCTGGGAAAGAACCGAGGTACATACTAGCAACATTCTTGTCACTAGTGTCTCAAATTTTTGAGTACCTCAAATTAATGAGGCGATCAGATAAAGAACTTACACTAGATCTATCGATTCACGCTCAACGGTTGGAATAAACTGCGATTCCACGTGGCCGCCAATACCTGTCGTTTGACGAGTGGAATGACCCTGGAAAAGCGAGTCAACAAACCCAGCAAACAGCGAGGATGACCCACTAACAATGAAAATCTTGGAACACTGTGCACTAGCTTGGGATCAGTCTAAGTATTCAATGTTCGTACAACGATCACATACTCATTCAAATCGGCACGAAGCTCTCGAAATATACTGTTGTATCTCGTAGTATCCGCGGAGCTTTGATCGTATTCATATTTTCCGGTCTTGGTGTACAGTTCATTCATAGACGCTAACATCAAAGAGAAACAAAAGAACCTACTTACATATATCAGGCTATACTTGACTTCAGGAGCTCGATCCTTAAATGTGCACTGAAACAGTTCTTCCTTGAGTTTATGACCCATCTCAACGCCAGCCTCGATGCTGAATATACTTAGACCTAGTTTGGAGGGTACTACGTTTGGCCGCTTATCAGGGCCTGGAAAGTATTCGATAGTGAATTCTGGACCAATTGTACCGTGACCACGGTCAGAAAAAAGTATCTTATAACTGTCAGAACAATACTCACGACGACGTTGAAGTCTGAGTGGTTCCAGAAACCTCACGTCCGAAGGGCTAACTGGCTTCATTTCGATAAGAGGTTTATCGTTGTCAACTTTCTCTTTAGACTTGCTGATGCGGCCGATGGAGTCTTTATTTAGAAAAACCTCGACATTCTGCAGGTGTGTCATGAAAGTGATCGACATCGCAAGAAATCGAAACAAATCATCCTTTTCCGGTATTTCAGGATTCTTCAGTGGCATATGGATTATTGCGCCCTTGTCAGGCGTACGTATTTTGCTCCAGGAGTAGCGCAACTATCTTTGGATTGAGCACATAGTCGGTTGAAGTCAATAACACCTTACTGGTCCGGCGTCACCCTCCCAGTGGAACTCCATCTTGCGTCCTTCGAATCCATCCAATGCCAAATGCATGCCGAAGGACAAACAAGACGTACCACCAGACAATACGACAGGTTGATCGGTCAAGGAAAATATACTATAGAATCCTGAAATAATATATGATTCAGCCACTATACTATGCTATGTGTATTCGACATACCGACACCAAATGCGCCAACCTTCCCTGAGTCCGGATTACCGTTGGCTGGATATATCAGGTTGAATGCAAGTCTATATTTGAAAACTAGGTGACGCACCGATTTCCGTGAGTCGATCCCAATCTTTTTCTGAGAATGGATCGCCAGTGTTCTCGATGATGCATTTTGCAATCTCGAGAGAAAGTCAGGTAGATGCACATGTCATACGCATACACGTCCTCTCACATCAGAACTCTTCTCAAAACGAATGGTAACCTTGTCAGATCCTGCATCATCAGAGTTCCGGAGGAATTCTCTGAACACTGGCCAGAAGGGGAAGTGAAAACGATAAGAATTTTTCAACGAAGCGAATAGCGACGATGGTTACCAGCAAAGTCGTACGAGTAGCGAGAGAGGATTTTTCGGACCAATGCACGCTGGTTAACCCGGACTTCTCCCTCCCAAATTTTATTGATCTCAGGCTGGTTCTAGAAGAGCTGTTTGAAAGACTTTCATCAATCATCAATCAGACGTACTCTTGCATTTGGTTGCTCGAGGGTCGTCATCATTCTGCCCGTTCAGAGTCGCAGTGAGATGATATCGGCGATAGTTAACTGAAAATTTTGTCTCGAACCTGAGTGAGATGGTACTGTTGCGTTCTGCGTGATGGTTCACGATTTGCTGTGGTACGTCGTTTCACAGAAGTAATCCTTGTGACTCTCGAAAGTCACAATAATATAACTGTCGGGTCGTAGATCGAGCGATCGATGGTTAGTTAGGATCCTGGACACGACTCCCACTTCAAGTGCCACTTGGCGGCCATATTTGGCGTTGCTTCCAGACCCTGTGGCCTCAAACAGTCTTTTCGCCCGAACATGGATCCGGGGCGATTCAGATTGTCCAAGATGGAAAATCTTGATCGATCTCTGGGGCAACTCTGGGGCAACCCAATTCGAACCCCGGCTGATTGTAAACTGATCAATCGATAAGAAGTACATATCTTTAGCCTCGTGGCTACCCTCGTTGCCAGCCAGCTCGCCGTGATCATAGATTCCCGAATAACGGAAGCGAACAATTTGACGGTCAGCATCTCTCCTCAATTCAAGGTTTACCCCGGTCCCTGTTCGTTACGGGCGTACCTTACGAAAAAGCAACGCACCGATAGGCTGGTAGGCGCATACTGGCAGCGGCAGCAACAGTGGATCGTGACGGCAATCAATCAGAATTCGTCACATCTGTAAGTAAACCAACCATTCAGTATAATATCATACATACACCCGAGGATTGTGGTCGGGCGTAAACATACGTTCTGTGCATTTCAATCGCTGTGAATAATCGGGAGGGTAGGTACAATGAAAAACGTTGAGGTGATGGTATGTAAGGAAAAGGCCCGAGAATGGGTGAAAGCCCATGGAGCTTTCCAGCTCGGCGAGGAAGCGCAGACAGTGTGGAAGGAAAACTGAGCGTTGGAAAAAAGAGGATATTCGAACCGCACGACTGGAACTTACCAGCAGACCCCTTCGCCTAGCGTTCATGTTTTTCCTCCAATCTTTGGGCATCGCTCCATGCGCTGGGAGGAGAGGGAGGCGGTTGGCCAGGAGGGCGTGAATGGGGAGGGCGTGAAGCAGTCTCTGGCCTGGGACGGGAGCCTGCAAGGGTGGGTGGGAACACCTCGCAAGTGCCAAGAGATAATCAGGACCGCGCTCTGCACCTCAGGGCAGGATGTGGAGGGCGGTGCGCTGAAACAAGGTGAGGACGAGCACTACAAGGCAAGAGATGAAGCGGTGCCTCTTGTCCGAAGTCTGAAGACCTTGCACTCCGCTCGTGCCTCGCTACATTACAGTTCGTGTACTGGGGTCTGACTTGAGACCGGTGGTGGTATTGAAGGAGAAAATTCCGACTAACGCGCGGTTGTGTTTTCAGGGCCTCACGATAATCTTGTACTGTCGACATTATGTGGATTGGTTGAGAAGGGAAGAAGGATTGAGACAAAGAGCTGCCGTGACCTTGCTTACGTACGCATATGCCAGCCCGCAGGCAGTGTCCAATCCTATCACCCCCAACAATGAGCCAACCAACTACACCCCCTTCTCATACTCTCATACTTCCTTCTTCTCCCACTGCGAACCCCCTCGTTTATAACACAATCGAAGGACCCGACATCAATGACATTATGCTGAAGCAGTGTGCCGACCTGTTCAGCAACAACTATGGAGTTTGGGGTGAGAGGCCTGCCAACACAAAAGGTCCCAAGCCTGGTTCGTGGCCTCCCTCTTCTTCCTCTCGCTGAGACTAACTTAGAACCAAGGGAGTCGTGTCAAGGCAACTGCCGCCTTTCTTCGCCAGCAATTGTTGACAGACCTCAATAATACTGTCCTCGTTGTTTGCTACCAATGTAACCCTGATGATGTGACTCAGTTGGAATTGGTTGGCCATGCGTTCGCTACGGCCTGGGATTATGAAAGGGGTTAGTAGGCCTCTAGTCTGGGCCAGTTCCTATTGCTAACATGCTTTTGTAAGGTCGTGTTGGCTGGGTAACGCAACTTGTTGTCGATATTCATCTTCGTAACCGGTACATCGCAACTTCCCTTCTTCAAATGTTGAAGCGAAGCTCCTCCTTCAATGGTATTATGGCCATTGGCCTTGTATCTTCTCATCCTGCTGCATGTCATGCACTCGCTAAATATGCTTGTATGGAATCTTTCTCTCATTGAGTATAGCCTTCACTGACCTTCCTCCTCAGCTGCCACGATTCGATCCATCGACACACTTTTCTGCCGTGCCAATGCACGTTCTATCATGATGGGATCGCCAGTAAAATACCTTCGAGATGCGGAGCTTCGTGGGTCTCTTTTTGAAGAAAACTGCACCCCTGGTGCCATCTCTTTGGTCTTCACAAATTTTTATGTTGACCATGCTGAGCCGCTCTCAGCTCTTTCTAGTTATAAGAAACGTGAGGAATGGGTTCTTGGTGAACTTCTTGATGGTCATGAGTTCATCATCATTCTGCCCATTCAAGGGTCCACCAGGCCTGTTTGTGATCCTGCTCAAGATGATGTATTCACATAGTTACATCGATTGTTGGAAAATCGCGCTTATCTCGTGGCGTTTCGTCTCGATTTCGCGCCTTTTCGTTTGTTATCGGGCTCTCGCGCCCCTTGTACTTATAGGTC
>JBBPOK010000204.1:0-49498 GCA_038091415.1 Leccinum variicolor | reverse complement strand
GATGGGCTTATCATGAGCGCCAGTGATGTTCGAGTATTTGCCTCTTCTCGACCACTGCAAAACATCGCCAGCATCCTTTCTGCTTGCTCAGCTATATCAATGGATCAAATGGCGAATGAATTGTCAGTTGACATCCGGCTACATGTCACAAGAGAACTCGACTCGCGCCGTCGCTTGAGATCGTGCGACGACAGACTGAAGGAGGAAATTCGAACTGGACTGTGTACAAAGGCAGATGGCATGTAAGATAGTTTTATCTTTTCCCTTTTTGATCTCGTTGATGATTGTATGTTCAAGGTTTCGTTGGGTACAATGCCAGATTGACACGCTTGAAAACCTTTGCACTTCAAGATCAGAAATTCGAAACGTACTCAAGAGCCTTCCCGAAGGGTTGGAAGAGACATACAGAAGAATTCTCATCGCAATCGACAGACGACCGTCGGATGCGCGCCTAGTGCGACGTGCGTTGGTGTGGCTTGTGGCTTCCTTGCGTCCCATACGCATGGCAGAACTCCTCGAAGGGGTCACGATCGACTCCGATTATCGCATGTTGGATTCTAGCTATAGTTTAATGAAGGGTGCCAATTTGCTGGAAGTATGCCGGAGCCTCGTGGTTCATCACAAAGATACGGACGTCATCGCCCTCTCTCATATGAGTGTCAAGGTTAGTTCGTTCTTTCAACAGCTAGCCATGTAACTCACGAGCCCTTTGCGCAGGAGTACCTTGTGGGAGAACTGGTTCTCAACAAACTGCCGTCGTATCACATTGTGTTCGAAGATGCCCACGAACAACTTGCTAGGCTTTGCATGGCGTACATTGGTCTTTGCCTCGAGCAGACGAAGGAATCAAAAGACAGATCGTCTGTCCAAAGGCGCGAACGGGACCTGAGGCTTTCTCCGTCTTATACATCCCGGCCACTTCTGAAATACGTCCTTTCTGATGGCTTTGGTCATCTCGGTCATCTCGGGCCGCAAAATACTAGCATCTTCAAGGACATTAGGGCTCTTCGAGCAGTTATCCGCAGATACACTCGGGAATGGGATCGGATGTGCAAACTAGTTCCATCAATTCGCACTGGCGTCCCGTGGCCGACCTCGGACCACGATTTCACATTGTATACCCTCGTTGCATTTGGATCCGATTCACTCTTTGAAACCTTCATCAGTCATACTGCCCTTGCACCGCAAGAAAGAACCAGCCCTCTCGTATATGCTGCCCACTTTGGGAAAGCCCGTCATGCCAGGATATTGATCTTGCAGGGTGCTGACGTGAACCAGCCGGGTTTGACTATCAAAGACTGGAATTCTGCTGATGCGGAGATGACCACGGCTACTTCACTAGAAGTTGCTGTTAATTGCTGGCAAACGGAAATGGTCGATATACTCTTGGAGGAGAGAAGCAGTGTTCCGGAGACGTTGCTTGCGCATGTTGTTGTAGACCGACCCCATGATTTCCCTCTATCGGTCATCAGACGGTTATTGGAGACTACAGAATTTCTGGAGTTGGCGGACGCTCCCTGGGAAAACAGACGTCTTCTGGTTGCTCTGTTGGACAGTGTAGAGGATTTTGAACAAGTAGTTGACGGAGATGAGCTGATGCTTGTGTTGGCGAGACTTGTTGAAGTTGGCTGTGCAGAGGCGCTTCTCCTCGTTGCGGTCGAAAAGAGATGTGTTCCTGTCATCAAAGCTTTACTTTCGACGAACACCCCATCCACCTTTGACGAGTCATTGTCATCGCACATCAAGGGTAAGTGTCCGATTAGAACAGTCAGGTTGTCTCGTTAACGCCCGGGCAGCTATACTGCATGATGCTCTGGTGAATGCCGTTGCTGACAATGGAGATACTCCATTGCACGTGGCTATGAAGGTGTCCAACGAGAACGAATGCCTTATCATCATCCAACTTCTCATTGAGGCTGGCTGCGACCCTTGTGATCTCGACGCTGACGATAAGCCACCAATACATATTGCCGTGATGCGAGGATTTGTCTCAGTCGTGGAATATCTCCTCTCTCGAGCCGTGCCTCTCCCATCCAGGATCTTGTTTATCGCATTGAAAGCTACGCTCCCGAAACGAGTGGAGATGATCCACTTGTTACTGAGTAATGGAGCCAATGCTCGTGTTCTTAATTCAGATGGAGATACGCTACTGCATGCCACTATGCAGACTCCTGATAGATCTGTTCGCATGGAGATCGCACGGAGACTGGTGGATGCTGGCTGTGACCCCTTGACCTGCAATTCTCGTGGTGATCTCCTCCATGTTGCGGCCAAGCAGGATCACCGCAGAATAGGCAACTATTTGTTGCTGTTCTGCGGGTGCTCAGACATTGTGCCTTTATTGGATCCTGACCCCTCACAACAAGCAATTGCATTTCGTGCGCTTATCGGCAATGAAGACGGTCTACGCTTCACGGAAGAAGAGGAGAATGTATTGTTGCAAACAGTCAGAGAATTTCTGGAAGATGAAGAGATTCATCTAGCCTTGGCACAAAAATGTGCAGGTTCTCAGTGTAACCTTGGCTCCTGTGGTTCAGAACTGTTTTACAATGCTGTCAGACAAGGATTTCATCTCGTTGTGGAATGCCTTCTATCTCGAGGATATCCCATACCTGAAGGGATCTTGTTCACTGCCTTGCGATTTCAAGTTTCAATGTTCACATTCCTCGTTGGCAAAGGAGCTGATCTACATGCCAAAGAAGACCACAATGGAAACACCCTCCTCCACATTGCCATCAAGATTCTCGATGAAGCTCAATGTCTCGAGACTGTACAACTTCTGGTCGGCGCTGGTTGCTGCGCTTCTACATGTAATGATGCTGGCCAACTTCCTATCGACATTGCAGTGTCTCGAGGGTTTGTCTCTGTAATGGAGTATCTTCAAGTATCCCGACGCTTGCCACTTCTTCCCATGATCCTGTTTACTGTAGTGTTATTTCTTATTCTCCAAGGAGCTCAGGTACACGTCAAGCCCGATGATGGAACACGCTAGAGAGGCGGCCGAGCGGATCCTATGGCGGGAAGAGGATAACCTACTACAAAGCCGGAACACAACGCTATATACGACTCTACGATGACCTCTGCCACTGCTACCACACCTCTACCGCATGCCCTCGACTCGCCTGGAGTGGGCCTATCCCACTCCAACGCTCTTGCATGTTACCTGTTTATATATCTGACGAGTCTCAATGTTGCCTTACAGTGCAATCCCTCGTCAAGGTTGGCTGTCGTCCTTCTGAACCCAATGCTGCTGGCATACTAGTATCGACTCAACTTACTGTATCTCGAGAATTCATATCTGTTGTGAAATATAGTCCACACGACAGCTTTCCCCCCTTCCATCTGATATCTTGTCCTTTACATTACAGTCGCGCCTTAGATATACAGGTCCCTCCGAGTCTCGATGGTATTTGATGCACTCTTTCCTCCTCTGCAAGGGAGCGGACCTCCATGCACAAGGAACCGATGGAGATACGCCGTTGTATCACGCGATACGGTTATATTTTAACGAACCCGCGTCCTTGCATGCAGCGAAACTCCTGGTTGTAGCTGGATGCAGTGCTTCCATGCCAAACGACAAGGGCGAACTGCCTGTCGAGACTGCAGTAGACCGATTCTATCTCACCGTTCAAGACGGCAGAGGACTCGCGCCTCTCGATGTTGCGGTGGATACTACGGGGTCGCGGAGTACCTAGTACGTTCCCGACAAGCTGCCCACCAATTTCGAAGTTTGGCTCCGACTCGTGAGCCACGTGTCAGTAGGTCCAAGGCTCACGTGGCACAATTATTGAAGCTTGATGGCCGTGCGGACGAACGTGCGCTTGGGATGGAACGGGAGACGTGGGAGGATGAGAGGCATGGCGATGATGTGGACCGAGTAGACTCTGGGTGAGACAAGCGACAGAAAACGTAGGGGCGATCGTAGGGGCAAAAGCAATGATGGTATCGTACATATGGAAGGATTGACACTCGTCTGGGAAGCATGGGTGACCGATCGATCAGAAGGGGAACCCCTTTTCGCTGTCTTCATCGACGACTATCATCAATCGTTTGAGAAACATAGTACGATACCCTTCGGTCTTCAGCTTGGGTAAAGGGGTATCAAGGATCTGAACATGTGTTTTGGAGTCGACTTTCTTCTCGACCGCCATCTGGTTGAGTGCGATGACGGTGTAAGTATCCTCATACTACTACGCTGTTACAGTCGAAGATAAGCGAAAACAAGGAACGAAAGATTGACAATGAACGAGATTCAGCTTTGATGGCTGCGACCCGAGCGGAGGTAAAAACATTGATGTCCGTTGCTTGTCTTGCACAGTCACTGATTGTGAACATACTTGTGACACAGTGCATCCGCTTCAAGTTTTTTTGTTGACTGTAACCGTCAAGGCGTCACGCGTCACGCATCGCATGCATCACATGTCACAAACTTTACCAATTTTTCTCAGAACTTGAACGAAACCTTTATCAAATCATAGTAAGTACGCGAGACGGGAGAGTTGGTCCTAATTCGAAACGACGGTGGTTCCCGCCTGTCTGAGATAGTCGAGGGACGTAGTCATGGTGTGATCCATCTCACCGGACAAGTCCGAGCAATTGCGCCACCTTATGCATCATGCACATGTTTTAGTTAGGTTATTCGATCGGCCCCACAGTGATGTTTGTTATCAAACTTCTCTGATTTTCTCACTGATCAATCGATGTCCTCTAGTGAACCGGTCCCATCTCTGCGCGCCCTCCTCCTCTCTGCCTGGCAGCGTGATCCAGAGCACATCAGCAGTCCTCATTATTCTTCAGAATGGCAACCCAGGGTGCTCTGTTATTCCGACCCTCCTTCCAGATGCTTCACGGAGAGACAGGATATCCAAAACAATGTTCGGCAGCAGCTTCTTGAAAACTGTGAACAATACGCTTTGAATTATATTCCGACGCATCTTCTTCGTATCAGCGATATGACGCTCGTCGACAGATCAGACTTCTGGAAAGCGGAGAAACCCAGGATAGAGCGCAAGCTGCAAGAAGAAGATCCCCAGATAGTCACCAAACCCACATTACCGGACGATGAGAAAGGGGGCACGACGGTTACTACAAGCAATGCCTCGTGTGACAATTGGCGTCTTCGAACGCGGCGGGGAGATCAAACTGTTGAAATTCGCCGAGACACGGTAAGGCGAATATTACCATTCTACGAGACTCCTGACAGCATAATCATTCTTATTCCCCGTTTCAAGTACATCCGCAGTTTGTTCAAGTTCGCGATATTCTCACACCGTTGGGGTGATGATGAACCTGTGTTTCAAGACGTGTTGGAAGGGCGCCTAAGCACCGAGAAACCCACAACTGGATACAAGAAACTGCTTAATTTTTGCGAAAGGGCTCGTGTGGACTTTGATTGTTGCTATGTCTGGTCGGATACGTGTTGTATCAACAAGGAAAGTAGCGTCGAACTGGATGAGGCGATTCGTTCGATGTATCGGTGGTACAGTATCGCTACTGTATGCGTCGTGCATCTGAACGACTCATGGTCCATCGACGATTTCGGGTCGGAGCGGTGGTTCACAAGGGGATGGACTTTACAGGAACTTCTCACACCAGAGGTGATAAGGTTCTATGGGAAGGACTGGACACCCATCTGGGGGCAGAGGAACGAAAAGGGCGATAAAGCTATCAAGGAAATCAGAAGCGCCGTTGTGAAAGTTACAGGGATCCCACACGATGACCTTCGACGTTTCTTACCCTGTTGCGACAGGGTCGCAGATAAGATGGCGTGGGCATCCCAACGAAAGACGACGAAGATTGAAGACATTGCCTACTCCCTTCTAGGTCTATTCAACGTTGGCTTGCCAATCGCGTACGGTGAAGCTGACAAGGCCTGGTACAGGCTGATGAGTGTCATCGCCAACGAATGTACAGATGCTTCCTTCTTCGCATGGGCTGGACAGCCTTCCCCCCATTCCAGGGCCTTGCCATCTTCTCCATCTTCTTATTCCAGGTTCGATCCGGCTTGTGTCAGTTCCTTCCATCGTCCTCATCCCTCGTACGAAGTCACCAAGCTTGGAGTGGTGATCAAGATGCTCGTCATCCCAGCTCGCTGCAGCGTCCTCGAGAACAATGACGGTCGAGAGTTTGGCTACACGGTTACGCCACACAACCTACAATCTTTCCTGATTAGCGCTGACGTACTGCATGGCCACGTCGAAGAGTACAAGGTCGGCATTGTCAATTTCCGTCCTGTAGGCGATGCCGCCGTGCAGCTCGAGGATAAATGCCACTGTCTGGTGCTTGCAAGAGGGCGCTCTGATGACCAGGGCTGGATCATGGTGAATACGGAGTGTGTCATCGTCGTCCGTTGCCTAGAGGAGATATACAAGTCGCCCGAGACTGTGCTTTTGTACCATACGAATTCTGGTTATGATGGCGCCCTACTTCGACGTGTGCACAAGTACAACCCTGTCATAGACGAAGCTGATTAGCATAGTTGAACGTTAACGCATGATATCCAATGACCATACGTGTCTGTATGTACTTACTTATCCGCCTCTGATACTAGTGCTTGCTCATCGTCCATACGTTGGAAAACTGCATTGCCTCGTGCTGAAAGTATATACTTGCGTTCAAGAGCGCGGTCGCGATCATAATGAAACGGACCAGCATAGGGACAGACCTCGGGCCAATCAAATTATGTATTTGACTCACCGGAGACTCCATCAACAGTTGTATTAGAACAGTAGCCAATTCGATACCGGTTAGTCCCAGCATGCTGGCAAGTGCTGTATGCTGATGCTGGTCTCTTTGTACTAGTCGGCATGTCCAATGGGGCCATGCAACCTGTCTGATACGGCCTGCCTGCCTGCCTTGCTTTCATGAGTTAAACTTGAAAGAGTCGGAAGCAGCAGGGGCCAGCGCGTTCTCGCGGAGATCACCTGGACCCTCACACTCACCAATGCCTGTAATGCAATTGCAGGTTCGAACGCCGAACGTTCGGTCCCCAGGATGGTATGTCTGCGATACTCCGTCGTCCCTAGTATAAATATGCGAGCTGGGCAGGTTTCACCGGCGGTGGTCGGAGTCGCCACGTGGCCTGGCTGAATCAAATTTACTTGACCGAATTCTGGACAGAACATCGTCGATGATGCGCACGCGAACCTATTTCCTTGACACTTAGCCCCTCCGAGCGCCTAAGTTGTCCGACGTCGGGCGAGCGTCCGATCGGCTAAATATATCCGAGTCCTTCGGTATCGCTGGATTCGTGATCAGTCTGGCGTCAATTAGAACTGACTTCCACCTGACAAGGCTTGATCTCGAATGGAGTTTTGGACTGCACCGCGTGGGCCCAAACAAAAACAGTCTATACTTTTTTTTTTTTTTTTTCGCACACTTCTTCTCGCGCTCCACGCTTTTGCCAAGTCTATCTAAAACAGGTCACAGTCTAGGTTCCAACCCGAATGCTCCAAATGCTGTCACCACTCCATCGATATGATCACCGTGCGGTGCACTGGCCCGTTTACCGCCTGGAACTGTCAATGGACAACCCGCTGCAGACAGGATGCACTGGAATTGGAGGTACGGCCGCACGTACGTCGCGTCACAACTCCGATTCAAGATTCCTTTGTCTACGGAACATGACCCATCAATGCATCATGTTCGATGGCAACTCAGCAACTGATAGATGGTGACCCGTCGAACGCCCGCTTGGCTACTACTAGAACGAGGGTGCAATGACGGGGTTCTTTTCGAAAATCCGTGAGTCGTGCGTTACTGTAACTTTGCATCGTTTTCCATGTCCGTTTGTGCGGAGATGACTGCGGTCATTATGAGTTGCTATTCATACATGATGACTTCTCCGGGATTCTCTCTGGGCACGTTGCGGGGATCAACCTCCGTCGTTACGACGAAAAAGAGATGAATGGGTTAGGACGCGTCACGCCAAGCCATCGTACGATGATTGTCATGATTGTATTGGGGATGGCATGATCCGTCCTGGGCGCTTCTGACACGTTCCCTCCAGAGACCTGCCGTCCGAGAAAGCCGTTGCACAACGGTAATGGTGTAGCAAGCAAGAAGTTGCCAATCTGCCGGCCTAGTGGTAACTTAACATCAACCGCGAAAAGGCGTGTGTACAGCAATTTCGGAGGAAACAGGCCTTTTTGGTGTTGTCGCGCTTCGATCGTTTCATGACAGACTTCCCGCAACGATTGGCGACTCCCTGTCGTTGCGGGGTGTTGCGTAATACTTTAGCGAGAACATCTGCTCACCAGACGCATGTCCTTTCTTGTTCCGATGGGTTTCGAGACACGCGTATAAAAAGGGCCCCATGTTTTACTTGACTACAGTACGTTTTATCTCCTCTGCTTCACCGTCAACGTCTACCATCCTTCTCGACCATGTACCACCACCTTGCCACCCTCTTCCTTGCTGTCTTCACATTCGTCTCCGGTCTCGGTGTCCTCGCGCAGACGCCGACGACGCTGTCCTACGACAATAATTACGACAACGCCGACCTCCCCCTCTCCAGCGTCGCGTGTTCGACCGGGCCCAAAGGTCTCGAGCAGAATTATCCTACTCTCGGTTCGCTCTCGAATTTCCCAAACGTCGGTGGGGCGTACACTGTGGAAAAGTGGGGGTCTGCTCAGTGCGGCTCGTGCTATGCCGTCTATTACGAGGAAATGAATACGACGGTCAACATTCTGGCGGTGGACGTGTCCCTGACAGGGTTCACGATCTCGCAGAAGGCGATGGATACGCTGACGGGGGGTCAGGCGGTGAATCTCGGCAGGGTATCCGTGACGTATACTGCCTTGGATGCGTCCCAGTGTGGGCTTTGATTATGACGATGAAGCATACTTGCATGCCAATCTTCGACTCTGGGCTCTGGCTCGATTCTCAAACACGAGCGCGAGATGAACGGAATGGTCGGGCGCCGGAGAGAACGGGACGGTTGATTGACATTTTAGGGGACTTCTCCCGTTATCGCGTGACGTGACTTTAAGGTCTGCTGTGTATAATCGTGTTTGGACTTTTTTACGTCATCAAGTTGGACAGTGGACTTTTTTCTTTTTTTTCTTTTTGTTGTTCATTTTGGATCACAAGGACACTTTTTTTCGATGTCGAACTTTGTGTTACGTATGACGTCGGACTTGTAAGCCTTGGTCATGTGTGTTTGCCGCGTATAAATTCTTGCTCGGTGTTCGTGGGCTCTGACTGGATTCAGGTCCACCGGCCTGCCTTATCAAGCCTGATGTCATCGTTTGCAAATGCTGCGGTACAGCCGTTTCGACGGAAGGACGGAAGCTCGTCATTTAGCCACCAGTATCAGACGGACGTGACGTCACTGGATCCTTTATGCATGCTATTGTACAGCGGCTGCGCCGACTCCGACGAGGATGGGCGCATGATTCAATGTCACAATCATGTTCTTGAAGCCACCCTGTCAAACCTTGTGTACCTTGTGTAGTATAGCCGAGTCTGCGGCGAGGTTTTGACGGTATGTGAATCGTTCCCACCATTAAGAGAGAGTTGCCAAGAGTCCCTCCGTTTAGAGAAACGAACGGCCAACTTCGAAGATCAGTGGGTTCCGTGCCGTCCGAGGCTCCATAGTGGTGCCAGGAACACAGGAACGAAAAACTTGAATGACCAAGTCTGAGACAAACGATATTGGGCCGCCCGAAGCGGAGAAGAATGGAAGGATCATAATAATACGCAGAGGCGTAGTATGTAGGGTTGAGGGCCTGATAACGAGCACCGAAAACTGAGAGAGCAAGGTCACGATGCCGTTAAACGCTGTGGTCGGATCCGATGGTGGTGGTGGTGCAGTGTGCACTGCGCAGCGTATTTCGTGTGTGTAGCTACGCACAGGCATGCGGGTAAAGTGAGAGGATGTCCATGGGAGTCGATTAGAGGACACAGCCGAGAAAATCAGGATCAACAATTACTGCGGCCGTCAAGGGAAAGACACACTGGAGATGGCACAGCGATGAGACAAAGGCGATGCTGTAAAGGGGTTGATAACCCGTCGTAAAGGGGTCACATATACTTTTCACCGCCGAGTTTCATTTCGTTAAAGCCACAATCATCCATCTCGTACTTTTCGCTCTCGCCACTGCCCAGCATGAATCCTGAACAACAACAAGGCAAGTATTTATATATTTATATCGTGTTATATATCCTCATATCTTTCTTTGTAGCCACCACAATGCTCTCGCCTCCCCAATACTCGCCCCCTGTTGATCTTCGTCGGATGACCTCACATTCCACCCTCCTCACTCCATCCCACAGGGAGCACAGACTCTCATCACACGCCTCTCAGCTCTTGCAGACGGGAAACACACGGCTTGGTTCCCGTTCACCCTCCTCCATCCCCTCATCACCCACATCAGCGTAAGGCAACCCCATATCCTTTGCCAACCCTTTTTTCGCTGACAGCGGTGTTTTTTTTCCCTTTCTCTACAGTCACTCGTCCTCCTCGGCCATCTTTGAACGGGACATCGAACCCATAGGACCCCCATCGCCCCCATCTTCCCACCCACCCAACCCACACCGTATTGCCAGGTCTAAAGCCACCGAACAGCTAGAACAGAGCGTCCCCTCCGTCCTGGATTCCGCAGCATCCATCCTCGCGTCCTCTTCCCCCATGGAGGAGGATTACATCGCTGTCGTCACCCCCGCGCGGGGCAGAGATAGGCAACTCAGAAGCGGTTTTGCGAGTCCGATCGGGAGCCTCAGGAGTAGGAGTCCCAGTCCTACCAGTGGAAAGTCTCTTCCTATACATCGCTCCAGCTTGTTGCTGAGCGTCCCTGGGTCCTCCTCGCCTTCCCCCCCGATCCCGTTGCCGCTCCTCTCATCGAGCCCCACCAAAGATCCCCAGGGTTGTTTGACGATTCAGACACTACCTGCCATCTCGTCTCCCATCGGTGGAGCAACCAAGAAGGCAGGAAGGTCGAGTACTTCGATAAACACTCCCACGTCAGCCTATTACTCCACGCTATCGTCCGCCGAGCCGTCCCCTTCGACGACGGTTGAACATCTCCCTCACGTCACTGCTTCTCCTCTACAAGCGGTCAGCCACCTTCAGCCTGTTGCACCTGTGCAGCAGATTCATCACCAGACACCTTCACAAGCTCCCCTCTCGATTTCTCCTTCCTCGACATACACTGGCTCTCCATTCAGCCACCCCTTGAACATCTCCCACCCACCTTCTCCGACGCACGCGGCGTCAAAACGACTCTCGTTCATGTCCTACACGGACCTCCTCGCATCCACTCCCACGTCCACCGTCCCTCTGTCATCGTTCATTACATGTGCCTCGTCCGAACCGCCACCCCACATCCCTAGTGTGAAAGGCTTTGGGAATGTTTCGACTACTGGGTCGATCAAGGACAGGGACAGCATAGCGTTGCTTGAAGACGTCGGTGGCGAGTGGGAGCGTGAGGGATTGGGCAAGGGACTTGAAGAAAGATTGGAAGCCTTGATGATTCTACCCGGGAGGGCTTGAGGAACCGGAGCATGCATCAAGCCTGACAAACACGGAATGAAAATGGAGCCGATGTCGCTCCCAACGTGTTCTGGCCTATCCATCCATTGGCCATCGTGATTCGGACAGAATAAGTTTTGGAGCCCGCAACGCAAACATCCACGCAAAAGCGGTATTTAATGCAAAAGAAGAATAATCAATCGATGAACCGAGAGCGGTATTCTATATCTTACTCGCTGTGTAATAATCGCTTACCTATGCAAATCCCTACCACGTTTTGTCTTTTTCTTATTCTTTGCCGGCTTACACGTCGACGACCTTCAACGAATCTTTTTCTGAATTAGATCTCTATTCTCGACGTGATCGGAACCCCGAACACACTCTAAGTTATATGCGCAATTGTAACCTGTGAAATACATACATATGGTACCCCCCTGCAGATTCATTTTGGGTTGTTGTTATCTTGCCTAGGATATTTCTTTGACTTTTGATCGATATATATTTGGCGTCCATTTTCTTTTCTGTGGCAGACTGTTCTCTTTCTCTCTCGCTCATCTCACATATATGTGATGATCGGAAACATGCTATTTTGATTTC
Source organism: Leccinum variicolor (assembly GCA_038091415.1). Taxonomy (NCBI): domain Eukaryota; kingdom Fungi; phylum Basidiomycota; class Agaricomycetes; order Boletales; family Boletaceae; genus Leccinum; species Leccinum variicolor. Next base: position 37,431 of record JBBPOK010000204.1, on the reverse strand, counting down.
CGTCCGCTGGATAAACGGGACCGATGATCGATCTCTTGAAGACTACAGTACCTTTTTTCACACGGCCTTATTATCGATCATCGATCATGTTCCACTGGTACTTTTGCTCGACGTTGCCCACATCTCCTCACCCCCAAAACTGCCTCAATCCTACTCTGGTTCAACAGCCAATTCCTAGAGGTCAGCAACGTGTTGTTCCTGAGGTCCTGGGTTCAAGTTGCCACGCAACCGGCGATGCGATCAAATCTTTTTGGGATCGTCCCAGTTGCGGGCAGTAGCCCCATCCCTTTTACTTTGTCACTGAAGAGATGCGGCTCGTTCAAGTTGCCGGGGACTCGAGTCGACGTTGATTTTTGGGGTTCGCCGTCGTGACAATGGAAATCGACATGCCTGCCTGGTTCAAATCCAGTGTCCTTCGGCCCGGGCTGATCGGCAAGTGGGTACGCATCGTCGATTTTTCAATGGATACTGACTCAGTGCCAGTCCTGAGCGGATATCAGGGGCTGTGACTCTGAGATGGGCCTGTTCTTTGCTGTGGCGGTGGATCAAATTCTGCCACTGGCTTTGCCTCGAGGCGGTGTGTTCAGTTCGGAAGTATATGTCCCCAAACCATAAAGTAAGCTATAAAAGCCAAAGAAACGACAGGTGTCTACCAGCGTTTCCCCAACACATGCGCAGACTATCCTGCTGGAAAGGTAATTCGTTGCTTTTCCACGTATCATATACATTGTATCTGATCAGCCTTTTAAAGTTTATATCTTCTTCGTCTTACTATGCCCCAATTATTCCGGCGCAACTGATTTCTCGCAATGCTTAGCAGACGTGATAAGCTGTGCTACCAACCCAACTGGCCAGAATTGCGCGTACAATATTTCAAACACGACCGCTCTCTCTGTCCTCCGCACCGGCAATGGTTCTTTCATCACTAGTAATACATCTGATCTTAACTCTACTGCTACCGCGATCTCATACGATGGCTGCAAGAAGTATTGCGGCTCCGGGCCAGCGCTCTCAAGCTGGACCACTGTTTTTTCACAGGAATTTTCCGCTTGGCTCCTCCCATATCTTGCTTTGCTCTCACAGCTCCCTTTCGGCGCTCCACGCAGGATAGATAATCTGATGTCTGCCATTTTAACACTCGGTTCACCAACACTCGCCGCTTACTCTCTATATGTCACCCTCCTTAACGCCCGATGGCTCAATGACTATCTTTTTTCTGGGATTGACTATCCCACCATTGCAGTGCGCCGATCTGTAGTGCAGGTTTTGAGCAGTCTCCAACAGGTCCCTTTACGCATTCATCCTGGGAAATCTGGTCGATTCGAATCTCTCGTCATCCACCCAGCAAACGACCAGTGGTGGACCACGTTTTCAGAAGAACTGAAGTACTCACACACGTGGTCAATCACAACCCTAACGTCAATCGCATGGGTGGTCATCGCCTATCTCCTTACAGTCGCCGACTCATTCTCTAATCTGGAACAGCAAAATGAATCCAATGGACAGGGAAGCGTTTCAATATGGCTTTGGCTGATACCAGTTGTCGTGGGCTGGTTGGTTCTCTCGCCTACATGCGATTATGATCGTGTGCATAAGGCGTACGACAAGGCGAATCGACGTGTTTTCGTTCCAGATCCCCATGATCCCAGTGCAGACCTCATCCCCGTCAGCTCCAACTTCGGCTTGACTATCAGCCCCAGTCCAGATTGGGAATATTCCAACAGAAATACTGTTTCCCCTGACGAGTCCAGAATCCCTCCTGTATTCAATTATGCAAGAGTTCTGTCGTGGTCTCGAACTGTCCACCTTACCTCGCTGTACTACCGTGCATCTTGGAGAAAGTGGCACCGCCAAGAAGGTTTCGACGGTCAGCCCATTCTTGACCATGTGAGCGGTGATGTTCCTCCTGAGTCTCGACTGGGAAATCGTGATCAAATCATCCGTTACTGCTACCCCGGTGACACTGGCGCCAAAGTTCTTTGGCCTCGAGGCGTATTTTTCAACATGTTGATAGCATCTCTCATGTCGCTGCAACTTCAATGGGCTACATCGTGTGCAGCCGTTCTTGCGGCTTGGTACACCCCTACCACCGTAAGTGCCTTCCTATGCGAGATAGCTGAGGAACTGAGAATCGCCATGATAGGGGCTGGGATGTCGTTCTCTCGCCTTCCTCATATACGGAGCGTTATCCACCCTGGTATGGATGACGCTAGTATTGTCGAACGCACTCGGATACTATGCACACCATCTGACGAATAACGTGCCTACCCCCGACTTAGGAATCAGCAGGCACCACACGCCCTCTTCGAGTTCAAGTATGGGTGCACACGGTGACTTCAGTGCTGCCATACCGTTGCAGGAAATCAAGATCCATACTGTCGAAGTGGAGGAAGTCGTCGTCCCGAGCGTGGATGCGGGTAATGCTCGTCTCGCCCGGACACTCTCCCGTCTTGCGGATTGGCTGAGGTGGATAGGGAAAACGCTTGCTATCGTCAATGCGATCGTGATCATCGCTAATTCGATCTTCCAGTATACGGGGGTATACGACAACTGCTACTGCGACTCGAGCGTCTATTCCAGGGGTTATTCCGGGTTTAGAACTATCGTTTACTCTGCGAGCGACGTCAGCCAGGCAACGAGCGCTTGGATTGGGGCGCTGGCACTCGCGTGGATTTCTTCTATAATTTTCGTCGGCACTATATACCTCCTACGGGATTCTTTGCTTTCGTAGTTTATCTTTATCTTTTTTTTGGCATCGTCGGTGTTCGGGTTTCCAACTTATCATGTTTTGTTATTAACTGTGTAGTCTTCCGTAGGTAGGGCCCAGGCCCTTAGGTAGGAAGGTAATCCTTCCTATAGGTATGAACATGAAACATAAACATTGTAATTACTTTACTACATAAATCATACATACGTCCTCATCGTCTGCGACAGTGAACAGAGATTTGTCACGGTGTACGCCCGGTGGGACGCAACGAACACGCTCAAGAGTCAACGGTTTCACGCAATGCAGAACCCACGCCCCCCAAACTACAGTATCCCTGACGATGCTCGTCTTACATCGTCGAAGGTTTGTCGACGTGCTTCTCAATCGGGCGTCTTGTGGAATAGGGGTTACTCGGTCACCGTGCCCCGTGGGGTAGCGGACCGTGTCTGACAGAACTCAGGCTGGGTTTTTTTAAAGTCCTCTCCACTATGAGACAAAGAGGTGACGACTTCCGAAGAGCCGTTTGTCCTAGGCTAGCGAGACGACGAGCGGTTCTTTGGAAATCATCGACTCCGCTCGGCGAGTGTTCGTGCAAGTCTTTTTTGCTAATATACGGATGGGATTATACAGTATGCGTATGCGTATTGAGGGAGTCCGACAGAGCCAAGGTTATCGATAACTTTGAAACGTTAAACCAGTACTACATAACTGACTTGGACTCTGTTCAAGCTGGGTCATGGGGCGTTCCCGATCGATTAATTGAAGGTGGCGGTGCTAATTCAGACTCCGACTCAATCGTGCTGTGGGACGTTTTACCAGCACTCAGAATGCTGGCACAAGTAATGGTTTCCCAACCCTTTTCAATTCAAACTTTCCTGTTCTTCTTCTGCTTAGCCCCTGATGCTCCCCCCCTCCCAGCCCGGAGTCTGTTTTGGACTTTGGCCACTGCCATGCGCGGGGCGCGGGACTCGCTCGACGTGCCTGCAGGTACATATGTATGACAAGGTCTCTGTCAAGTCGGCACTCAACCCTGAGGAACCCAGATTTGTACTTTGCCGTTGGAGGCTTCGACGACAGCGGTGACCATGACGAGACGATGACAGGTTGACAAGCTACGCGTCCAACGGCGGTTCGGGCTGTATCATAAGTTGATAGGTATGTATATAATGGTTGGCATCCCTTACTTGTTTATCGAGTTGCGCGTTGCATTCTCGCCGTCGGGGAAATGGACTCATCGACAGGCCTGGGGAACATTTGGGTTCGGTTTCAAATCCAGTGTCTTTCTTGAGCCAACGGCACGATCATCTTGGATGCTGTGCGGATATCAGAGGCTGTGGGAGACAGTGCGCCCATATGCAATGAAGCTCTTCCTAGATTTGCCCTGTGGCGGATCAAATTGAAGTATATGATCCCCAACTAAATAGTAAGTCTAAATTGTCACATTCTTTACTGTTTTCGTGTTCTCACTCGGCCGCATTCTTGTTCCACTTGCTCCCATTTCCAGGGAACTTGAACGGAGTGCTAAAGGAAACGACGAGTTTCTGTTCCAGTACACACGTCCTTGGACATTTCTCCCTCAGCGCTCTCTCAAGATCTCACTTCCCGTAAAGCTGAGGTATGCTAACATTTCGTCTGGTACTATCTTGATACTCATATATGCATATGTACCTAGTTCATAACCGTCTAGATTCACACTGTCTGCTATCCTTTCCCCAACACGTGCGCAGACTATCCTGCTGGAAAGGTAATTCGTTGCTTGCCATGTATCATATGCATAGTATCTGATCAACTTTTTGAAGTTTATACCTTCCTCGTCTTACTACGCATCAATTATTCGGCGGGCGCAATGGATCATTGGCAGCAGTGTTTAATAGACGTGACAAACTGTGCCACTGGCCAGGATTGCGCTTTCAATATTTCAAACACGATCGCTCTCTCTGTCCTCCGCACCAGCAGTGGTTCATTCATCACTGACACATCTGATCTCAACTCTACTGCTACCGCAATCTCATACGCTGGCTGCCAAAGGTACTGCCAAGGTCCCGGAAGAGGAGGACAGGGACTGCCATTTGACTGGGGTGTTTTATCACAGGAATTCTCCTCTTGGCTGCTCCCATATCTTGCTCTGCTCTCTCAGCTCCCTTTCGGCGCTCGATGCAGGACTGATAATCTAATGTCTATCATCTTGACACTTGGTTCTCCTGCACTCGCTGGATACTCTCTCTATGTCACCCTCCTTAACGCCCGATGGCTCAACAACCACCTTTTTTCTGGGATCGACTACCCTAGTGCTGCAGTGCGCCGGTCTGTAGTGCAGGTTTTGAGCAGTCTCCAACAGGTCCCTTTACGCATCCATCCTGGGAGATCTGGTCGATTCGAATCTCTTGTTGTTCACCCAACAAATGATCAGTGGTGGACCACGTTTTCAGAAGAACTGGACTACTCACACACGTGGTCGATCGCATCTGCAACATCCATCGCATGGGTGGTCATTGCCTATTTCCTCGCTGTTGCCGATTCATTCTCTAATGTGGCCGAGCAAATTGACTCCAATGGACAGGGAAGCGTTTCGATATGGCTTTGGCTGATACCAATTGTCGTGGGCTGGTTGGTTCTCTCGCCTAAATGTGATTACGATCGTGTGCATAAGGCGTACGACAAGGCGAATCGACGTGTTTTCGCTCCAGATTCCCATGATCCCAGTGCAGATCTTATCCACGTCAGTTCCAACTTCGGCTTGACTATCAGCCCCAGTCCAGATTGGGAATATTCCAACAGAAATATTATCTCGCCTGACGAGTCCAGAATCCCTCCTGTATTCAACTATGCAAGAGTTCTGTCGTGGTCTCGAACTGTCTACCTGACCTCGCTGCACTACCGCGCAGCTTGGAGAAAGTGGAATCGTCGAGAAGGCTTTGATGGCCAGCCCATTCCCGAGAATGTATGTGAAGATGTCGCTCGGGAGTATCGACTAGGGAACCGTGATCAGATCATGCGTTATTGCCGCCCAGACTCCCGAAGATACTCATCTGATAAAGTTCTTTGGCTCCGAGGCGCATTGTTCAACATGGTGATAGCATCTCTCATGTCGCTGCAAATGCAATGGGCTACGACGGGTGCAGCTACTCTTGCGGCTTGGTACACCCCCACCACTGTAAGTATCTTCCTGTGGCGAGATGGGCGAAGAACTGAGAATTGCCATACTAGGGGCTGGGATGTCGTTCTCTCGCCTACTTGATATACGGGGCGATATCCACCCTGGTATTGATGATACTGGTGTTGTCGAACGCACTCGGATACTATGCAGATCATCTGATGCATGACTTACTTGCCCCCGACTTGGAAAGAAATGGGCAAGGCACTCCCTCTTGTTCAAAAGTCCTAGTGTCCACCATACAGGAGATTGACAGTACTTGCAATGGTTTTTCTGGCATTACCATACCGATGCTGGATGTTACGGTCCCCTTTGTTGAAACGTCGGAAGTTGCGATCGCGGACGCGAATGCGGCTGATGCTCGCTCCGCCAGGACGATTTCCCGTGTTGCGGATTGGCTGAGGTGGATAGGGAAATCGCTCGCCTTCGTTAACGCGATCGGAATCATCGCCAATTCGGTTTTCCAGTACACGGGAACCTACAACAATTGCTACTGCGACTCGAATATCCTCTCCAGGGGTTTCAATTCCGCGTTTCAAACTGTCGTTTACTCCGCGAGCTCCATCAATTTAGCAACCAACGCTTGGATTGGGGCACTGGCACTCGCGTTGATTTCATGCGCATTTTTCGTCGGCACTATATACCTCCTACGGGATTCCGTGCTTGCCTAGTTTATATTGGTCCGTTAGCATCGACAATTTCTCAAGATGCATAACTTTTTTATTTTTTATTTCGTGCTTGATCGTGGACTTTCTAACATGCAGTGCAGAGATTCCGGTCTGAATATAATCTTGTACTATACCTGACTACATACATACATAATGCGCGGTATAAAGGCCGGAAATGTAAGAAAAGAAGGTGCGGAACACTGAACAACGTTACCCTGATGGGCCGAGATATTTGAAGGGCTCCGACGACGACGAGACGATGCCAGGATCTACATCGTCGACGATCACATGGTCCCTGCGAGGGACAGGTGTAATGGTCCTTCTCGTACGCTCCGCTGAGCGCGACATCGTCTCTACCAGTGATCCGGGTCCGCCAAGCCTGTCCCCATTCTCGTGTTCAGATATACGTAGAACCTAGGTGGGCGACAAGGTTAGTCGTTCACAGCACTATCAACCGGAAATTCCTTTGCAGACTCGGACCCGACCTTGGACGTTGCGCGAACTGACGAGTCGATTTCTAGTTCAAGTTGGCAATCATAATATTGTTCCCCTCAAATTTGATCTGCTCCCCCACCAGAGCACATTATGGCGTGCTCCCCAGCCGGTCCAAGACCGACCAGTCCCAATCGGTGTATAGACCACCCACGTTTCGCGTTCGCAAAGATCCGAGGAACTTGAACAAAAGTGACTCAGGATCCGTCCAGTCACATAGATAGACCGTCTGTAGGTGCATGTAGGGCCATGCTTGTTGATTTGAAGAAAAGTGACTCAGGATCCGTCTAGTTACATAAATAGACCGTCTGTGTAGATGCATGTAGGGCCATGCTTGTTGATGGATCGTTATCCAGTATACTTATCGTCCGGAGCATTGAATCGAGGCCGGTCCAGGCTAGATAAGGATGAGATAGGGTGGATGGAGTCCGTGCACTTTGTTTCCCCTTTCGTCGGGAACGCCGACTTCCTCCCCAAACTCAATCAAACCGTTGTTTCTTATAAATAGTTTGAAGCTGTTTTCCCACAGCCTTCTATCTCAACCCTTCTTTAAATTTGCCGTCAGCTTAGTTGCATTCTCATGCCTCCAGAACAGCCGAAATTATTGACCAGCCCTCCCGGCAACATGGCGGCAGACCAGCTGAAGCATCCTGCCGGCCCTGACATGGACATTCCACATTCCAAGCCAGTCGTCGTCGGCATCTACGGCATTCCCGGCTGTGGCAAGACCTTCCTGCTCAACAAACTCGCTCTAGAACTCAAAGATTCGGGGCATTTTTCCTTCTATGAAGGCTCTGCTATGATTTCATCCCTCGTTTTCGGCGGCCTCGAGGGGTTCCAGAAGCTGCCGGAACACGACAAGACCAGATACCGCCAACTCGCCATTACCGCGATCGGCAATGAATGCGCTACTACCGGCCGCGCCGCCATTATCGCTGGCCACTTCATGTTCTGGGCCGAAGGGGAGGAGGCAGGAAAAGTGGTGTGCACCAGGGGCGACCTGAGCACGTACACTCATATCATTTACCTGGGCGTCCCAGCCGAGGTGATTGCCCAACGCAGACTGGACGACTCGGAAAGGACGCGCGCGGCTGTATCCGTTGAACACATTCGCAGATGGCAGGAGGAAGAAAAGACACAGCTGCGCCGTCTCTGCATGGATCACAGCATCTTGTTCTCGGTGATCGGCTTGGGTCGGTCGTCAGACCTTGTGGCAGATGTTTCGGCGCTGGCACGCGACTTCCGGGTCCACAGTGAGGAATACAACCTTCGCCGTGCCAAGAGCATTCTGGACCAGGCGCTGGGTCGTGGGTTGGAGAAGTTGGAGACGGTCTTAGTTGTGGACGCGGACAGGACGTTGGCCGCGGTGGATACCGGCGCGCTGTTCTGGAGGATGGTTGCCAAGTCTCAGGGCTCTGAGGGGGATCAGTTAAAGGAATTGTTTAGCGGCCCGCTGGGGTATTCATATTCCGCCTTTCGCCAAGCCAGTTTGCTGTACGAAGAGGTACACCGCGACTTGCACTTCAGCGACCTTTGCGATGCCGTGGCGGCGGAAGTGACTCTGTACCCGGAGTTCCTGGAGCTCCTGAAGCAGGTGGAAGCATCAGAGCACGTCCGGGCGGTTGTTGTCACTTGTGGGCTCTCTATCATTTGGGAGAGAGTCTTGGAGAGAGTAGGCCTCAGCAGGATCAAAATCATCGGCGCCGGACCTATTAGTAGCGATGCCATTGTCGTCAATGCTGAGGTGAAAGCTGCCTTGGTCGCTCATGTTCACACTGTTCACCACTGCCGTGTCTTTGCATTCGGAGATAGTCCTCTGGACCTCGACATGTTATCCAAGGCGGATGAAGCCGTTGTCGTGGTCGGCGAGGATCGGACTCGGAGCAAGACCATGGAGGCGGCGCTGCTGGATGCTATCGACAACGGCAGTCTTCGAGCGCGGCAAGTCCTGCTGCCCAGCAATGTGTCGCCGCGGTTGGACACCACCAGGCTTCCCCTGGTAGATATCACAGATCCCGAGTTCATCGAGTCAGTCTTCCGCCAGCCACGTTGCCCCAGTCCCCAAGTCCTTCACGCTACGTCCAAGAGCGCTGCCAAACTTCTCATGACACCAACTCGCAACGCAACCATTGCTGGACCGGCTCTCAGAGATGCCCATCGTCGTGTTGGGTGGTATTTGGCAATGGAGTTCCTTGCAGACCTTATCGGCCTCGAAGAACACCAGATCCCACACGTTCAAGGCCATCAGACGGAGGGGCATCGACTCGTCCATGAGCAACGCACGCTTATCGTCGCCCTAATGCGAGGCGGAGAGCCATTAGCCTTCGGTGTCAACGACGCCTTCCCGCTTGCCATGTTCGTCCACGCCAAGCGGGCTGAGGAAATCCTTCCAGACCATGTGGAGCAGCAACACACCGTGTTGTTGGTAGACTCGGTGATCAACAGCGGGAACACGGCGATGCAGTTTATCCGGCGTGCAAGGGATCTGAATGCCGGTGCTCGAATCGTGGTAGTGGCCGGCGTAGTTCAGTCCCAAGCCGTCACTGGGGACAGTCCACTCGCGCGGGCACTTGCCCATGACGCCAATCTCAACATTGTAGCGCTCCGCCTCTCGGACAATAAGTATACCGGCAGAGGCACCACAGACACGGGGAACCGTCTGTTCAACACCACGGACATGGCTTGAACTGTTTGGGAAGTGATTAGTGATGCTCCATTGAGCCATCAAGTGTAACGTTTTCATCTTTCTTTCACCTGTTCACTTTGTTCTTAAGTTCCATCGAGTTCCACTCTCGTGTATTGTGCATGTTAGTCAGCCTTACTTTCCATGGCGGGGCAAATTCATTATTCCAAGGGGCCGATTGGTCGGTCCTGACTTGACCAATCGGCCCCTTGGAATGACGAATTTGTCCCTCTACACAAGCCTCACAGCTCGTCCAAGGCCTTGTTACGTCGACTCTGCCACCACCTGTTCTAGTCCAACAACCAACTCTTCGTCCTGTGCGACAGCACAATCGAACAAGTCGACGCGTCCTGCAACCCAACGGACTCCCAAGTTCCCGTTCCATACACAAGCTGCTACTTGTGAACCGAGCTTTGCTGTATTTCGGCAAGCCCTAGTCTCATTTCCCTCCGCCATCGCCGTATGTTCTCGACCTCAGAGCCTGACCGTTCGCTAGTCCCCCGCCTGTTATGAAACTGACACCGCCTTGGCTCCCACGACATCCCCATCCCACATTCTCACCGCCTTTTCCTTTATTTAGATACTGATCGTAGTTCACCTCAAACGCATTGTAGCCTACCAGCAACCTCATGTCCTCTAGGGCAGCCACTAGTACATGGTCCGTGCTCGGTAGTCAGTAGTATAAAAACGATGCAATGAGATGGACTATAATCAGTTGATTATAGTTCCTTTTCCTAGTTCTTACCCTTGCCCCTTGGACTACGACCTAGTTCCTCGGTGTGACGTATCACTATCGAAACCCTCTTACCTCCGTGCTCCTAATCGAGCTTTCTCTGCCGACAGTACTTGCCATATGTCATCTGACGTAAGCTAGGAATCGCCGAGACTTCGCTCGGTTTGCACCGAAGTAAGGCCCTCTCTAAGGAAAGGGCTTACGCCCTTTCCTTCTCCACAGAGCCTTCCCCCCATATCATTTTAGGTGGTTTAGCAGAGCTCGCAACGTTCTGCATACCTCCTGTGCGTCGGTGCATAACACCGCCCCGCTGTTGAGCTCCACCGCTCATTCGACGCCCCTGCCACCACCTCACAAGCCCGGCCGATCGCTGGTCGCTCTCCCTCTCTCCCAGCTCCATCGCTCGTTTAATGCCCTCGCTGCCTCTTTTTGGGTCTGAAAGCTCGCCGGTCGCCCCTGCTACGTGTTGTTGAGCGCCGTTGCTCGTTCAACACCCCTGCCGCCTCTTGTCGGGTGCCACCACTCGTTAGACTACCCGGCCGCCACCTCTCGAGCTCGACTGCCTACTGGTCGCCATTATCACCTATCTTCAAGCGCTGCTGCCGCTTTTTTCGAGCCAGAGAGCCTGCTGGTCACCAACGTGCGTTGTGGAGCCCATTGACAACTGCTCGTTCAAGGACCACCTCTCGTGCCCGACTGCTTGCTTGGTTGCCCCCACCACCTATTCCACGCCCCCGCTGCCTCTTTTTCAGCCCAAGAGCTCGCTGTTACCCCCGTTGTCACTATTATCGAGCGCCGCCGCCCGCTCAGTGCCCCCACCGCTACCTCTCGAGCCCGACTACTCGTTGGTCATCACTGCCACCTCTTGTGTGCTGTCGAGCTCCGCCGCTTTTTTCGAGCCTGAACGCTCGTTCGACGCCACTGCCGCCGCTTTTTTTCTTGAGCTCGAGTGCTTGTCTGTCATGCCTGCCACGTCTCGTCCACTGGCGACATGACCTCCCGGTGGGTGACACCTGTTTCCCGATTGTTGTATAGTAGAGTAGTAAGTACTACTTTTTGCAAAAACCAATATATCACTCTTACTAGTTGGCTGCCCCAGGAGTGGACGTACGAGCGTGCTAGTAAGTGATATACTACACTGATACATCCGCTCTCAGTCGGTTGGCTGCCCGAGGAGCGGATAGTGGTATAATATTGATGTATCACATTTATCGTGGTAGTACCATGGTTTGATACATGATTTCTACTATCAGATGCCTGGTGGCAGCCTTCTGCCGGAGGCCCGCCATATCACCTGCATGTCTGGGCCTATGGCAAAAGCGGCCACACGCACCTGAGCGTCCTTCCCACCCTCCTAAATGCCGCCTGATCAATCCCATGCCTGACCGCCACCTCATCTAGCTTGCCGTCCTTAGCAGGATTCACCACCTCCCTGACCGTAGCGGCATCCGGCGCCCTGCACAGCAGCGCAGCCATCCGGTAAAAACCCCAGCGCGACGTGTATTTGGCGAGCATATATACGTAGGCCAATCCATTGTGGAAGGGGGCAAAAGGGGGTCTCTTGCGGACGGGAAAGCCGTCGTGCACCGCCCGACTGATGGTGAAGAGGACATCGGATGTTTCGCTGACCCTGGCGAGGGGCGTTGTGGCGAGGCAGCGCTCGCGGAATTCTTCCCGCAGGCGGGCGCGGTGCCAGGACGCGGGAATTTGGCGCTGGAGGCCGAGCATTTTGTGCCAGCGAGTTAAGATCGCGTCGGGCCTGAGAGGCATTTTCGTGCGCATACGGTTGTGGGAGTCTACGTCGCACCCATGAATCGTGGGAAAGTGCGGCGGCTCAACGGCAAGTCCAACCTGGCTCAGAGTCACATGACAAGGAGGACCCCACGGCAGGACGAGGAGATGACAACGAAAACAACAAGACGACAACGATAACGACGTCGATGACGGCCCCTCGCCATCCCCATCCCCATCCCACGACGACAATACCATCGCCGTCGCCCTGTCTGTCTCCATCCCCATCTCCGTTCTCCCAGCGTGCAGAAGCGATTACGCAACGCGGACGATTGTGTGCGCTGCGTAGTCGCTGCTGCATGCTGCTGTCGCTGTCATTCTCGTGATTGCCCTCACTCTCACCCTCGCCCTCGCCCTCCCCGCCGCATTTCATCCCAAGACGCCCACACGACGATGGCACGAAGACGACATGACCCTTGTCATCCCCATCCCAGGGCAACACGACGGCGAGCGGCCCTCGCCCTGTCTGTTTTGCCCTGCCCATCCCTATACTCCCCTCCCTCCCATCGACAACCATTTCCGTCGCCGTCGCCCTGTCTGTCCCCGCCCCGTCCCCGTCCCCCCAGCGTGCAGAAGCGACCACGCAACGCGCACGATTATGTGCGCTGCGCAGTCGCTCTCGCTCTCGCGATTGCCCTCGCCCTCCACCTCGCCCCTCCCCATCCCCGTCCTCATCCCCGTCCCTCTGGCAGCGTGCAGAAGCGATCACCCAACGTGCGTTATCCCCTCCAGCCTGCAAACTTGTCCACACTGTCGATCGACGTGTCATACCGATCCGACAACTGGCAAGGTTGTCGACTCGGATACACTTACTCCCACTGAAGTCGTGCATCATGCCACTGCTGTGCTTGTATGTCAGGCAAAAATGTATTGCATGAGAGTTCATCATGTTATAGTATTCCCACATGGTATCGAGAATAGAGCGGCTTCTCCTGAGCGGATATCAGAGGCTATGAGGTTCAATGAAGGGTTTCAAAGTTTGCTCACAGGTGGAGCATTACTAAATTCACAGGAAATGCTGCCACTCGGGCTGGTATATGATCCTCAACAAAAAAGATATGATAGCCAAAGCAACAGCTACCACCAGTGTCTACCGCCGTTTCCCTAACTCATGCGCAGACTATCCCGTTGGAACGGTAATTTTGTTGCTCTCTCCGTAACATGTTATCTGAACAGCTTTTTATAGTTTATACCCTCCTCGTCTTACTACGCCTCAATTATTCGGCGGGCGCGTTGAGCGGTTCAACTCTGTGGCAACAGTGTTTAACAGACATGATAAACTGTGCCACAGACACGACTGGCCAGGATTGCGCTTTAAATATTTCAAACGCAACTGCTCTCTCTGTCCTCCGTACCAGCAATGGCTTTCCCATCACTGACAAATCTGATGTTAACTCTATCGCCACCGCACTCTCATATCATGGCTGCAATGAGTACTGCAAACTTGGGGAACTCAGAGGACAGAAGTTGCCATTTTACTGGGGTGTTTTCTCACAGGAATTTTCCGCTTGGCTCCTCCCATATCTTGCTTTGCTCTCCCAGCTCCCTTTTGGCGCTCCACGCAGGACTGACAATCTCATGTCTGTCATTTTAACACTCGGTTCACCAACACTCGCCGCCTACTCCCTATATGTCACCCTCCTTAACGCCCGATGGCTCAATGACTACCTTTTCTCTGGGATCGAATATCCTAGTGCTGCAGTGCGCCGGTCTGTGGTACACGTCTTGAGCAGTCTACAACAGGTCCCTTTACGCATCCATCCTAGGAAATCTGGTCGATTCGAATCTCTTGTTGTTCACCCAACAAATGATCAGTGGTGGACCACGTTTTCAGAAGAACTGGACTACTCACACACGTGGTCGATCGCATCTGCAACATCGATCGCATGGGTGGTCATCGCCTATCTCCTCGCTGTTGCCGATTCATTCTCTAGTGTGGACGAGCAAAATGCCTCCGAAGGACAGGGAACCGTTTCAATATGGCTTTGGCTGATACCAATTGTCGTGGGTTGGTTGGTTCTCTCGCCTAAATGCGATTACCATCGCGTACACAAGGCGTACAACAAGGCGAATCGACGTGTCTTCGTTCCAGATCCCCATGATCCCAGTGCAGATCTTATCCACGTCAGTTCCAACTTCGGCTTGACCGTCAGCCCCAGTCCAGATTGGGAATATTCCAACAGAAATATTATCTCGCCTGACGAGTCCAGAATCCCCCCTGTATTCAACTATGCAAGAGTTCTGTCGTGGTCTCGAACTGTCTACCTGACCTCGCTGTACTACCGCGCAGCTGGGAGAAAGTGGAATCGTCGAGAAGGCTTTGATGGCCAGCCCATTCCCGAGAATATATCTGATGATGTCCTTCGGGAGTGTCGACGAGGGAACCGTGATCAAATCATGCGTTATTGCCGCCCAGATGGCCGCAAATACTCGTCTGATAAAGTTCTTTGGCTCCGAGGCGCACTGTTCAACATGGTGGCAGCAGCTCTCATGTCGCTGCAATTACAATGGGCTACGACGGGTGCAGCTGTTCTTGCGGCTTGGTACACCCCCACCACTGTAAGTATTTCGAATTCATGTGGCGAGATGGGCGAAGAACTGAGAATTGCCATACTAGGGGCTGGGATGTCGTTCTCTCTCCTTCTTGATATATGGGGGGATATCCACGATGGTATGGATGATGTTAGTGTCGTCGAACGCACTTGGATACTATGCTCATCATCTGAGGGATAACATGCCTACCCCCGATTTGGAAATCAGCAGGCAACACCCACCCTCTTCGAGTTCGAGGATCTCGGTCCCCACCACCCTGGCGACCACCGTTGTAGAGTCTCGTGCTGCCATACCGTTGCAAGATGTTACGGCCCCCTCTGTTGAAGTGTCGGAAGTTGCGATCCCGGACACGGACTCGGATGCGGCTGATGATCGTTCCACCCGGACCATTTCCCGTGTTGCCGATTGGCTGAGGTGGATAGGGAAATCGCTCGCCTTCGTCAATGCGATCTTATTAATTGCTATCGCGGTTTTCCAGTATACGGGGATCTACGCCAATTGCTACTGCGACGGGAGCGTCTTATACAGGGGTGATTCTTCGTTTATAGCTATCATTTTCTCCGCGAGCGACATTAGTCTGGCATCAAGCGCTTGGATTGGGGCGCTGGCACTCGCGTTGATTTCATGCACATTTTTCGTCGTCACGATTTACCTCCTACGTGATTCCTTGCTTGCCTAGTTTATCTTGGTCCGTTAGTATTGCCAGTAGTTCTCAAGATGCGTCTCTTTTTTCTTTTTGTACTAGTATTTTTTCCAACATACAGTGCAGACATCCCGAACAAATATAATATATACCACTTGACTGCATACATGGAGAAATCACTTCATTCAGGTGGTCATCGTATGCGACTACTATAGTGCGCATGCCGTGTGAGCAACAGCGATAGAGGGTGCGTGGTCGTCTTTCCCATGTCACGCCCGTGCCTGGGTTGAACGAGCGTATGGTTAGACACAATGCCAGTGGTAGTGTGTAATTCAAAACTTTTCTGTTTGGGGGCCTCTGCTTCCCCCGGGCCCCGGTTCTGTAAACGTCTGTTTCATACTGTTTCATACGCCCAGTGGCCAAGCGCAGGCGCTGAGCGCTGAGCCTTCTGACTGGACGTGACGGCACGTACAGTGACTTGCAAGGCTGTCAAGTCGGCACTGAACCTGAATCATGCCAGCGACGACGATAACGAGACGATGCCAGACGTACGTTAGACCACCACGTCCGCCGATGAGCCACACGTCGCCACCGCCACCACCGCCACCACGATGGAGGGGTCACATGGTCCCTGCGAGGGACACTGAATGTTCCTTCTCGTACGTTCCGCTACTCGCGCGCTACACCTCTACTAGTAGTGATCCGGGCCCAGGCCTGTCCATTATCGTGTTCAAAACTACGTAGAACCTAGGTAGGCAACAAGGTTAGTCGTTTACAACTATCAACCGGAAATTCCGTTGCGGACCATGGAGGTCTCGAACTCGAACTCGAACTTGGACGTTGCGCGAACTGCCGGTACTTGACGAGTCGATTTCTAGTTCAAGTTAGCACCCGCGCCATTCTCGGACCCGGATCTCACCCGGACGATATGTTCCCTCAAATTTGATCTGCTCCCCCACCAGAGCACATTACATACCCGCCCGAGCCCACCCAATCGGGGTTTGTTTACGTATCAGCCCGAGCGTTCTGGACCCGAAGTCTCCTGGATCTCCTTCTCTGTACCGCAGTCGCTTGGAAGGGCAGTTATAAGTGATCGTGATCGATCGTTCATGTGCCATGGTGAAGTCCCTGAGGAGTGCTCCCCAGCCGGTCCAAGTACCGACCGGTCCCGATCGGTGTATACTAGACCACCCACGTTCGCGTTCGCAAAGATCCGAGGAACTTGAAGAAGAAGTGAGGACCCGTCCAGTCACATAAATAGATTGTGTAGGTGCTCGTTGATGTCGGACCATTTATCTTTTATCGTCCGGAGCAATCGAGCCCGGTTGTACCTCGAGATAAGGATGAGATAGGGTGGATGTCCGTGGTTTTTTGTTTTGATTTCCCCTTTCGTCTGGCCTTCTCTTTGTTCTGCCTTTCTCTCCTGGGAAAGAGAGATCAAACTTTGGGCGGGAACGCCGACTTCCTCCCCAAACTCAGCTTTCTCCCCCTATCCGCCGACCCACCGCCCAACTGTCAATGGTCGGGTGATCATCGATATCCGTGATATCAATGTTGTCTATACACATTTTCGATATAAATATATAGAACATGTATATGCAATGCATGCGTTCAGGGAAGGGGGAAGAGAATAATGTACTGTACTGTACTATAGATCAGGTTTTTCAAGAGTCGATTCTGCTGTGGTGAACATACATCGGGAACTTCCTTGGCTCGACCTCGTATGCAAGAATGGATGAAATAGAAATAAATAAAGAGCGGAGGAGGGGAAAACAGGGATCGCAAGAAATCGATTATTTGAGGAAGGGTCTTCAACGAGTCTCCCATCCAGGAGAGACATGAGAGACATGAACGTTGAAAACAAAGAAAGGAATGTCACTCCCTCAGCCACGCTCGCGAGGTAAACGAATAAAAAAGATAGAAAGAGGTATTGACGCACGATTCGAAACACGATGAGGGTGGGTTCGCAGAAAAGAAAGTTGAAGAACACATTTTGCAAATGTACGCCGGGGCGTTTGTTTGGTGATAACAAAATGAAATGAACAACACACATGGTGTATATTAACGAGGGAAATAGTGCTGGGCAGGGGGTTTGAATCCTGGGATCTGGGTAGATACTGTAAAAAGGATTTGCAACCGATTGACAAACAAGAATGAAATGTCGAGACACACAGGAGAAAGGGGAAAAAGGAAAGGAAAGAACAATAAATTGGAGGGGCTTATGTATCCACTACTTACATTCCCTATGGAACGAGAGTGAAGAAAGAAACACGGAAACGGGGTAGAGAACGGCGGGGAGGATAAATCAAAAGGTTAAGCGCGAGGGAACGTGGGGGATCTCAGATGCCAAGTGGAAGCATTACAAGGGTGGGTCGCTGCATTGGGAGAGAAATGGAGATTGCAGAAGCGTTACCGCTTCCGCTTGCCGCTGATAACAGGTTCTGAACCTGAAATGATACTCCCGTGCACGACCAACCCGCCACCCTCGGCGCTCGCACTCGGGCTTCTGTACCCTTCTGATCCGTTGGCTTGCGTCCCAGACGAGTTGCCGATAAAGTGGAGGCCAAACCCATTCGCGCGCCTGATGAACCCACTCGCGATGAGTCGATCTAGGCTGTCTGCGTCGTCCGCATCGCCTCCTTCGGCTTCGGCGTCCAACATCACAGCATCGAAATCAACTTGCTCAGACAGATCCATGAGGGGGTCCATGGGCGGAATCATGATGTGACCATCTGTGCGGACGCTCGGGCGTGGCCGCCGTGATGAGCGATGATCGTTGCCGAGGAGGTCGGTCTCGACCTCTGTTTCGGCACCGTCGCGGGCAAGCGGAGGGGGGCTGGCGAGTTGACGGGCGGAGGTGGCGGTGGCGATTGGCGGAGGTGCGGAGGCGACGTCTTCCCAGTCGACATCCTCGTCTTCGTCTTCGTCTTCTGGTTCTTGTTCTACCTCGACGTCTTCGTCGAGGTCTGCGAAACTGCGGCAGAGAGGGCAGGAAAAGGCAGACGCGTGCTTCTCGAGGAGTGGACGTATGCATTTGTAATGGAAAGCGTGCGAGCAGGGGGCAATAAAAAGGGCTTGGCGTATGGTGACAGAAAATAGACCTGATGGAGAGTGAGATAGATCGGATGAAGGGGAGGGATGAGCGTACATATGCAACAGTCTGGGATATTCGACTTTGGCAATCGTTTGCCTTTGGTAGAGTCTGCTGGTTTGTCGGTTGTGACGGCTAGCGCCCGGAGCTGGGTGATGGCGTGGGTACTGCGGAAGAGGTCAGGAGGGGAAGAGGAGTGGGCGGTGAGGGTAGGATACGTACTTGAATGCGTTGGGGGCTGCCTGCCACTCTCTGCCGACCTCGATTTTGATCTTGACGGACTTGTAGATGTCTTCTGAGCCGCCCTGATAATCGACGCCGAGCTGGAGAATGTCGCCGTCCCTAAGGTGGTACGGCCTGGACTCGTGTCCGGCGGGGGAAAGTCGGAGGTGATTGAGGAATGTGCCGGAGGAGGACTTTGTGTCCCTGATGAAAAACTTGCCGGACTCGAGCCAGATTTCGGCATGGGAACGGGAGACGACCTTTGACTTGAAAGCGAGCTTGTTGGAGGAGAGAAGATTGGCTGCGTTGAGGCCGATGCCGGATCTATCGGTGAAGCGACCTATGCGGAGAGGGGAGTCTTCGTCCCTGAGATCGCGGGTGATGGGCTCGAAGCGGAGGGTGCGACGAGAGTCGAGGTGGGGTACGAGACGAATGCGGAGGGCCTGATTTGGGGACGTTGAGGTTGAGGAGGGGCCACGATGGAGCGGGGGAGGAGCGAGGGGCATCGTCGACGTTTCAGCTTGAGCGGCGTCGGTGGGTGGGGACGAAGAAAGGGCGCTGTCAGACTGTTGTGGTTGTGGTTGTTGTGGTTGTTGGGTGGGCGGTGTGTTGGATCTGGGTTGGGTTGTGGAAGGATTTGGATGACCAGTCGAGCGTCTGCGGCGAAGGATGTTTGAGATGGCTACTCCAGGGTTACCGTTTCCGTTCGAGGTGAATTGGGGAATGATGAGGCCCCCAGGCGCTAGAGACCGACGCCGATTAGCGCGCGCCGTTGTTGGAGGCGGGGTCGGTGCGGGGACGGGACTGGAGGGAGGCGAAGGCGAAGAGTCACGTCTTGGAGTTGACGTCGTTGGATAAGTGGAAACTCCCCGCGGTCGCCCGCGAAGAAACGATCCCAAAATGGACGACCGCAGAACTGGTCCAGGCGTGGAATTCGACTCGGCGACGACGTTTAGCATTGTACTACCAGTTCTTGTCTGGACGTCCACGGCCATTATATTGGACGAGGAAGAGAAGGGGAGGAGGAGGAGGGCTTTTACTCTTTTTTTTTCGGTTTCAATATCGACGGGGCTGAGCACCTCCCCAGGCCGTTTACTACTCGGCCTCGCTAAAATAAAATGATCAAGGCACAGCTCACAACGCCACTCTTTCGGCCCTGAACTTGAGGTGATTCCCTTCGTTATCTACATAAATTTCTGCCATCCAACAGCCGAGCTTTCATCCACGCCAACTTCTCATCCCCGTCCCTCCTCTGGTCCCGCTGTCCGGGCCATCCCCAGTGCTCTGGAGTGAACTCCAACTTCCACGTTTGGTGCGCAGTGACATTGATCCAACACAGGTATTTCGTCACTGCACCCGATCTCATGGGGCCATGGTGATGCCGGGCGCAGTTCCGTGCAAGCCCGGACTCCCCGTGCTGGTAGAGCAGCGCCGGCCTTCCGTTACAACCACTGGAGGCAACGATCATTCGTATCATGACGCCGCAAGACCCTCATCCCAACGTGTCACCGCCTCAAGGTGGCTGGTTCGAGACTTGGAGCATCGTCGTTCACACCAAAACATGTGTGGTGACACCCTAAGGCCGCCATCTGAACAGACATTTCCTGCAACGGTGTAGGCCCAGTGACTGTTGCAATGCCCCTTTATCATTTTCACACCGCCCATTCAGCGGCGGCGTCAAAGTGAAAATACAGCCATTTCGGGTCTCTTGCGATCCATTCCTTTCAAGTTTCTTCAACTCGCAGAATTACCGCTCTAGTGTTACGTACCTTCATCACAAGACTCACCAATGTGCAAAACGATATAACCCCGGTAGCCATGCATCCTTTCAAGTCTAGATCAAGTGTCTAATTCTGATTGGCCCACGGAGTCATCCGCGCGCATCCGAAACGTGAGTTCGTCCTCGTTCACTGTGGGCAGTTTTATCAATCCAAAGCACCAGCTCTTTCCTCTGGCCATTGCAACGACCCGCGAGGTTTTCCATTTGAGGATACCCGCTCCAGTATTAACCCGAAACCAATGTTTCGTATTTCAAGACTAGTGTTTACATCATTTCATTAGCAGGCCGGTCAATTGGCATCATTACCGACCGGTAAATGCGTCTTTAGTTGAACCGGACTCTCTCGAATTATACATGAGAATCAGCACATATGCGATCCCATTGAAACAAGGAGCTGCGGATCGGCATCTTTTTCGGTGCAGCTTCACATATTGTTATCCTGAAACTCTTTCTATTCGCTCACCCCTGCCCGTCTCTTCCCGGTATAAACTCAGTCCTGAGTACTGACCGCACTCTCAGTCATTCCGTTGCCTTGGCTTCTTGGGTGCACCCGTATAAAAGGCGGAGCGCTTGCCATCATCTCGAATCTGAGCTCGCTTTTACATATCATCTCATCTCCACGTTCTCTCACTCTCTCATGGCTGTGGTTGTCGCTGCAACGACCTGGGGCAACCCGACCGCCTCCAAGCGCGTTCTCTTGATTCATGGCCTCACTGGGTCCTCGCAACTCTGGAATCGCTTGGCGCACGACTTTGCTTCTCGAGGTAAGTGCTGACCTGTCATGCATCGCAGGTAGCGCAGCGTCCCTGACACGTCTCTCTCGGCAACGCGCAGGTTATTTCGTCGTCGCACCCGATTTACTCGGGCACGGCTGTGCAAGGCGCGGCGAGGTATATACCGTCGCTGCACTGGTAGACGAGCTTCGCCCCCTGTTCTCGAGAGCGCCCATAGATGAGGGTCCCCCGTACGACATCGTCGTCGGACATTCGCTCGGAGGCATCGTCACTGCCGTCATCCTGCCTCTCCTCGCATCGTCCACACCTGTCAGAGTTGTACTCGTCGACCCCCCGCTCGAGGTGGCACCAGAGACGGTGGCCATACACCGCGAGCAGTTTGTGCAAAGGGTAAGCCATGTGCATAACCCCGAGGAGATCTTGCGCGAGAATCCGCGCTGGACGAGGGAGGACGCGATTATGAAGGCTGCGAGCATGGCGTTGTGTGAGGCGGAGGTCGTGAGGGCGATATTTGATGTGGGTTTACTTTTGCTTCACATTGTGATCCTCACTCGTCCTGATAATAATTCGCAGCAAAACGTCCCGTGGTCGTTCACCCACCACCTGTCTTCGGTCCCCGAAAACGTGCAGGTGAAGGTGCTGGCTGCAGACCCGGAACTGTGGGCGTGCATACGAGAGGAAGACGTGAACTCGAGAGCCTACCCGCGTGTGGAGGCGAGGACGGTGCGGGGCGCGTCACATTTGATTCCGCTCGAGGTGCCTGGGGTTGTGATCGAGGCTGCGCTCGAACTGGGCGAGGGTAAAAACAATAGCAAAAGCAATTAAAAAAACACGGTACGTGCTGACGTTCCTTGCGAGGATTGTTCGAGTAAGTACAGTGGGCCCGGAAGCTCAGAAGCTGTATTTTGATTATGTAGTACTTTGATCGGACTGTAATGCGAGCGTTGCCTTCCAGGAAAGTATCCCTCAGGTAATAGTACGTATACTTTGACCGTTGGATCTCCTTCCCGTCAAGCTTGAGTACTGTGGGTTGACTCTAAGTACTGCAGCGGGCCGTCCGGTATACCAGCGCGGGACCCAGCAGGAGTGGCAGGGGTCCGCACGGGAGATGCCGAAGAGTTCATGACCTACTAATCCGTCCGTCGCCTTGTCATCGTATGTATGATCAACGAGAGCGGGCGACCGCCCGCCGCTTCGCGTTCCATCCTGGCTGGTTTAGTACATATTTCTTACAAGGTCTCACTGGGGCCCTGGGCATACAGTATAACGGCCTCAGGGCTTCATTCCAAGTCCGATATGTCACGATGAGGTACGTGCACCGCAATATTTCTTGTTATAACATTGACGGTTTCTGCATGTGCCTTCATAAACTCATTTATATGGATCCAGAACGTCTTGTTTGATTCCTTTGTGCTCTCTCCTGGCTTTGCACCATGAGAGAATACAATACACACTCTACCCCAGTCATTCCTCCGCAACCACAACGATCCGAGGAAGAAACCAACTTACCAAATGTTCTGGCGCAACGCAGGTCTGATACAACAAAATGCGAGCACTTTATCATAACTCGTGCGTAATAATTCGTGGTGGTCTGCGTGGATCGCCGACATTCTTGTACACTGGCAGGCATCTGCGCCACGGATGTTGTATGTGGACTCCGTCGACTACCGGCAGGCTTCCACGTCGCCCTAGAAATCGATGGGAAGACGACGAAAACTTCGAACAAGCCCGTATCGACAGGCAAGGACGTCGTGGAATGGGATGAAAATATTCTTTTGTTTGTCACGTCTTCCCTATTTTCCTGCTACTTCTGCTGAACGACGTTCAAGACCATCGGACAGATTATCTGTCATTTCGTTCAAGGTCTATGCATCCTTCGAGCTTAGTCCGAGGTTGGGAAACGGAGAATTACTTAGGGAATTCAAGATTCTTGTCGGAGAGGTACTCGATCTGAACCAGCGACTCGAACGTGAGTAGTTCTATTCGCTACCTTGGCGGAATCTAATGTATCATTGCAGCCATAAAGTTTCTAGCTGCAAGTGATGACGTTTTGCCATCGTGTTCGTCAGTGAGAATCATCACTGAGCAATTCAATTGCGACGCAAATCAATGCCGAACATGGCCTGTGGTGAGAAGTTCGTTCATTTAATCTTCACTCTTCCTAATTCTATGATGGCGATAGCTGCCCAAGCCAGACGAAATGAATCTGTTGGGACGACTAACTGATGAAGGACAGCGTGCTCTCTTGCATTATCGCTTGTCCCAGGACCAAACGGATCTTGACCGAGCCATCGAGTGCTTCGAGCAAGTCCAGGACATATGCCCCCTCGATCAACCTACTCGCTCTGCTGTCCTATACAACTTGGCCAATGCAAAGTCCATCCATTGTCAAGCCAATACTCGTGACGTCGGTCTGGATGAGCCAATCACGTTGTATCGGGACGCCCTTCATCTTCGTCCTAGCGGTCACCCAGATCACGTTGCGACAACCCTCGAACTCAGTCTTGCCCTTCTGGTCCGCTTTCAAAGGCGACGCGACGAAAAGGACAGGACAGAAGCAGCGGATTTACTTTCGAGAATGGTGGAGCTCTCCCCGGTAGAGAGTGGTGCATACCAAGCAGGGCTTTTCGCGTTGGAGCTGGCTGAGGTCTCCGCGTCGATGCAATCTGTGGACTCGGAGATGTTACTGGAGGACCATGAAAATCCCGAGGAATCCATGTTAAACAATCTACTACACTCGGATCCTTCTCAGCTTGCACTGCTACTAGCTGAGTTTGGGAGTCTATTGTATCTTGGTTTCAAGGAAACCGGTGATCTTGATGACCTCAATGATGCAATTTCAATGTTGGAGGGTCTCAATGGACATATTCCAAAGCTGATGTACCTGTCCCTTCTGGGGGGCGCATTGTCTGGTCGCTTCCGACGCCTCGGTGACCTCGCAGACATTGAGCGGTCCATTCCGATGCTTGAGGAGGCAGTCCGTCTTACTCCCGATCGTGATCCAGAAAAACTTAGTTTGTTGAATACTCTCGGGATCTCGTTGTCTTGTCGCTTCGAACGCCTCGGTGACATGGCAGACATCGAGAAGTCCATTTCGATGTTCGAGGAGGTAGTTCATCTTACTCCTGATGGCCATCCGGACAAATCTGGTCGGTTGAACAACCTCGGGGTTCCTTTATTACGTCGCTTCGAATGCCTGGGCGACCTTGCAGACCTCAACAAGTCTATGTCGATTGTTGAAGAGGCAATTCGTCTTACTCCTGATCACAGCCCAGACAAACCAATTAGACTGAACAATCTTGGGAACTCCTTATTCCGTCGCTTTGAACGCCTTGGTGACCTGGTTGACCTCGACAAGTCCATCTTGATCTTCGAAGAGGTAGTTCATCTCACTCCCGATCACCATCCAGAAAAACCAAATTGGCTAAGCAACCTTGGGAACCCGTTATTTCGTCGCTTCGAACGCCTTGGCAACCTGGTAGACGTCGACAAGGCCATTTCGACGAGAGAGGAGGCAGTTCGTCTTATTCCTGATCACCATCCGAAGAAACCTGTTTGGTTGAATGGCCTTGGGATTTCATTATCTCGTCGTTTTGAATGGTGCGGTGAGCTGGCAGACATGGAGAAGTCGGTTTTGACGCTCGAGGAAGCAGTTCGTCTTACTCCTGATGGCCATCCAGAAAAATCAAGGCAGCTAAACGGCCTCGGGATCGCGTTACTTCAACGTTATTATCGCCTAGGTGACCTGGAGGACATTGACAGATCCATTTCGACGTTCGAGGAGGCGGTCCGTCTTGCTCCCGATCACCATCCGGACAAACCAAGTCGATTGAACAGCCTCGGGATCTCATTATTCAATCGCTTCAACCGCCTCGGTTACCTGGTAGACATTGAGAAGTCCATTTCTGTGTTGGAGAGGGCAGTTTGTCTTTCTCCTGATCACCATCCGGACAAACGAAACCCGTTGAAAAGTCTCGGGGAGTCATTATCTCGTCGCTTCAAACGCCTCGGTGACCCGACAGACATGGAAAGAGCCATCTCGATGTTCGAGGAGGCAGTTCATCTTACTCCAGATCGCCATCCGGACAAACCAAATGGGCTGCACCGCCTCGGGAACTCGTTATCTCAACGCTTCGATCGCCTAGATGACCTGGAGGACATCAACAAGTCCATTTTGATGTTCGAGGAGGCCGTTCATCTTATTCCTGATCATCATCCGGCAAAACCAAGTCTGTTGAACAGCCTTGGGATCTCATTATCTCGTCGTTTCCTACGCCTCGGCGACCTGGGAGACATTCAGAAGTCCATTTCAGTGGTCGAGGAGGCCGTCCGTCGTACTCCCGATCGCCATCCAGCCAAACCAGCATTGTTGCTCAGTCTTGGTAATTCATTCAAGCTGTTTTTCGACCACTCTGGCGATCTTCACCATCTCTCTTGTGCTATTTTGCATTTTTCAGTGGCTAGCCAGTCTCCAACAGGACAAATTTCCGACCGCTTTCGCGCCGCTCGCTACTGGATTTTATCTGCGCGTGTCAGTGGGAACTCGCAAACTCTCCTCGATGCATATTCCACTGCCATCAGCCTCCTTCCGCAGCTGGCGTGGCTTGGGCTCCCCCTCACGGAGCGTCACCGGGTTCTCGTCGACGCGATTGATATAGCACGAGATGCAGCAGCAGCAGCACTTGAAGCTGGCTACGCCGAAACGGCTGTGGTGTGGCTTGAGCAAGGACGGTCAATTGTTTGGAGTCAGTTCCTGCAGCTTCGCACTCCAGTCGACCAGCTTCGTGGCAGACACCCTGTCCTCGCTAGTAGATTTGAGCAAATCTCCAAGGAGTTGGAATGTGCCAGTTCGCATGGCAATCTCACATCCTACCGGTTGGAGAATAGCCTCCCTCTGAACACTTCGTCGTTCGAGCAAGAAGGCCAGAGGCATCGTCAACTTGCTCTCCAGCGAGAAAGGCACCTTGTCGAAATACGCTCCGTACCTGGTTTTGAGCAATTCTTGCTCCCGAAATCGATCGAGCAACTCGCTTCCCTGGCCAACTCGGGTCCGGTTGTCTACCTGAATGCCAGCGAGCAACGATGTGATGCGTTGATTGTCACGGCCGAATCAAGCAGTGTTATCACTGTCCCCCTTCGAATCAGCTATCAAGATACGGAAATCTTGTATAGTGTACTCCGTCTATTACTTGAGCGGAATCGTCTTATCATCTCACGTGACGATATCTCCTCACTCGTACCTGACGACAAACACGTCTCGCGGCAATTCCTTGGTTCGTTGTTGGCAGGAGATGATAGCGAAGCTGTTGATCGGGGAGTCAAAGTTAAGCCCCAACGAATTGAAGGATACACGCCTGACGACCTGTTCCGCCGGGTTCTGGCATGCCTCTGGAATGACGTAGTAAACCCGGTGCTTCAGGCACTTGGCTTCTCGGTGCGCCATCCATCCCAGTTTCAAAGTTGATCCCTTCTGACTGAGCTTTATTTCTATCTCAGAGTCCACCTTCCGGAAGGGAGAATATGACTCGTATCTTCTGGTGTCCAACAGGTCTATATGCTTTTTTGCCTATACATGCCGCCGGGCTCTACGATGCTACTGGAGCAGGTCCAAAGCTCTCGGACTTTGCTATATCTTCCTACCTGCCGACTCTCAGCGCTCTGACCCCTTCCGAGGCTGAGAAAGGCTCGAGTGGTTACTGCCGATCCAATATCCGCCTCGCTGCTATCCCTCAGCCCCGGGATGACGGACAGATGATTTTGACGTCGGTCGAGGAAGAAATCAATCATATCAAAAGGCTGTCTGCGAAATCCCAGTTCGTAATTCCTGAAGACTCTGATGGCACCGTCGAGGATGTCATGGCAAAGATGGCCAACGCCGACTGGGTTCATTTCGCGTGTCACGGGATACAAGATCCTGAAAATCCGCTCGACAGCGGACTCTGCCTCGCGGACCATCGTCGTCTGAAGCTCTCAGATATCATCCGGCTGTCGCGCCCACAAGGCGGTCTTGCGTTCCTCTCTGCATGTCTGACCGCAAGGGGAGACGAGAAGCTTTCGGAAGAATCGGTCCATCTTGCTGCTGGAATGCTTCTTGCTGGATACGGCGGCGTCATCGCGACGATGTGGTCAATCATGGACCATGACGCGCCGAAAGTAGCCAAGGACGTGTACGAGCATCTTTTACGGGATGACAAGGTTCCCGACAGCGCCGAGGCCGCGGAAGCGCTGCATTACGCTGTTCAGCATCTCCGTGCCTCTGGCACGTCCTTTTTGTCCTGGGTTCCGTTTATCCATGTCGGTCGGTAAATGATAAAGTTCAGTGCAGCTCTCTATACCTCACTCCTATCCACTTCTTAGATAAACGTGATCATCCATTTGATTGCCAATAGATTGGTATGACATTGATGCCAAGTCGTCGTTCCATCTCTGCCCTGTGCCCCTCCTCCTGAAAGACTCAGCATAAAAGATGGCACCGCCCGACGTCCACGACCGCACTTGGCATTATTACCATCACCAAAATTATGTCTCAGCCCTAAATTTTCCTCGATAATATTCGGGATTTAACCGTGGTGGTTTATTCAAGGCGGGATGAAATATTGCGCACAGAGATCCTCCACGTCCACGTTGGCCTACTTACTATCGTCGCTCATGCTAGCAGACCAGAGGGTCGTACCCTTCTTATCTTACTCAGATCCTAACTTCCGGCAGACCAGCGGCATATGGTCTTCTAGGTCGGTGCCGTTAGTATTATCTGATAACGGCTTATCCTGAAACCTGCCAACGTGCACATGTGCGCCGCTACCGCTTGCCATCTCTGGTGTCATATAATGAGAGAACTCAATATTTTGCATTAGCAGACTGTCGACGTACTACTAATGATATCATCTTCCGGTGTGCGCCGACTCATCAACGCTTCAGCTACTATGTACATATGTACAACTCGCCACTCACATCACTCATGTGACCCTTTCAAGTTGTGATGACCTACAACATATGTAAGTCACAGTAAGTGTCTCTTCCCGTAATACCGACTCTAGGGACTAAGCTCTTTCGGGGTGCCGAATGGTGCGGATTATCTGTCATATTTCTTCATGAGCGCAGCCGCATAATGGCTCTGCATCTTCGCCGGCGAGCGCTGAATTGATCATTCTCTTCGCCCTCTCTCCCATTCTCTCCCAAATGGTTGCAACAACCTGGGGTGACCCGACTGCGACCAAGCGCATCCTCTTGATTCACGGTATCACACGTTCGTCTCAATTCTGGTATCGCTTGGCACAGGACTTCGCGTCTCGAGGTGGGTTCATGTTGCCGACCAGCTTTCGACAATCGCTGGCAGACGAGCACAGCGATCCTGGCGCATGATGCTCTATCTCTAACCAAACACAACAGGTTATTTCGTTACCGCGCCTGACCTGCTTGGGCACGGGTGTGCTACTAGACGTGGCTCGGTGTACACTATTGCTGCGCTGGTGGAGGAACTCCGACCCCTCTTGCTGACGTCTCGCGAGAGTGGTGACCCACCGTACGATGTCATTGTCGGGCACTCGCTTGGGGGTATCGTGACTGCTGTCCTGTTGCCGCTTCTGAAGTCCACGCGACCGGTCCGGGTCGTGCTCGTCGACCCGCCGCTCGAAGTAGACCCGGAGTCATGGGCCAATTACAGAATTCTTTTCAGCAAGATGGTGAGCCATCCGCAGACGCCCGAGGAGCTTTTGCAGGAGAACCCACTCTGGACGAAGGAAGACGCGGTGATCGCGAACGCGAGCATGCGGTTGTGCAGGGTGGAGGTCGTGCAGGCCATTTTAGACGTGGGTTGTTTCCTCTCTCCTTCCCTTCTCTGCCGCCGTACTCCCTCATTCCTGCCTTCTCCCTCATTCCTGACTCGTTTTGTCCATTGCAGCAAAATGTTCCATGGTCGTTTTCGCACCACTTGCCGATGGCGCCGGACAACGTGCAAGTGACGGTGCTGGCTGCGGACCCATCCAAGTGGTGGTGCGTGAAGGAAGAAGATCTGAAGGTGTATCCGCACGTCAAGGCGAAGACGGTATGGGGAGCGTCTCACATGATTCCACTCGAGGACCCTGTGGCCGTGCTCAATGCGGCACTTGGAGAGGAAGGCAAGAACAAAGCCGGATGTGAAAGCGGAGCCCCGAGGGGCCCAAACATGGGGGGAGGTATAGCTCCTCCCAGTCCCTTCAGGGGGAAGTTGTGATGCGATTGTCGGCGTAATGACCTTTGCAAATGTATGACTACGGTAAGATTTCCGAAACACTTATAAGATAGTAGCATTTCCGATTGGCACAGTGACAAGTATTGTATGTACTACTACACATAGTGAACCGAATGTGAGACTCTGGATGCATGAGATTGATAACTTGAACAGGAGGCACCATGCATAATTGAATATTGAATCGTCTGACACTGTTGTACATAAAGCCGGCGGTTGCGGAATTAACGATATTTGTAACAGTTCAACGTCAAGTAGAACTCGTAGCACAACGCATGGGCGCAGAAAATCCAAGTTGTAGCCTGGCCCCGGCCGCCTGATCAATCTCAACAGCGAGACGGAACTTGTCTACCGCACGCAAGTTTCGGAGTAATTAGTACATACAGTGTATCTGAGTTGCGATGAGGAGACGAAAGACTAGGGAAGGAATTGGGAAGGAAGTAAGGAAGTGTTAGGACTATGTAGTACTAAGTTGGTGTCGTCAAACTTAGGCTCGAAATAGAAAGAGTCGGCGTAGGCTGGCCGTGCGAGGATTCTGTGAAGGACCTGGACCGAGCTTCCGTCTGTTGCACAGATGCACACATCACTGGCAGCACTGTTTCGAACCAGAAACTTTGATGTTACCTGTAGGACGCCTGGCAAGGCCGAGCTTTTTTTTCGTTCCCACCGAGCGCTGCAAATACTGACGCTACACCGGGGGCATAATTGGGTAATACTTATATTTACTGTTTCCCACCTGCTATGTTACTCGATGTTTATAACCATGTGCATCTGCAAAAAAGTCAGATGCTATATAGCTCTATATAGTCCCTGTAGTTATGGTAGACGCTGTAAGCTTCCCCCAACTATATAGCAACATTTGGTGCAATATAGCACTATATAGCACTATGTAGCAGTCCATTTTACCGTCCAATAGAAGCTATATAGCTTCTGATAGTAAACTGTAGCACCGTGCTTTTATTGTCTAGGAACTATATAGAACAATATAGCACCTGGTAGCAGTAGTAGCTATAGTAGCGTATCACCAAACAAACCTGCTCCAATGAAACAAACCCACTCCGGTCAAGCAAACCACTCCAATCAAACCTGCGCCAACTAGTAACCACTGAACCGCTCCGACCAACAAACAACCGGCTCTGACCAACCAAACCCCTCCAACTGGGCATGGGTGTGCTAGACGTGGCTCGGTCTACACTATTGCTGCGCTAGTGGAGGAACTCCGACCCCTCTTGCTAACGTCTCGCGAGAGTGGTGACCCGCCGTACGACGTCATTGTCGGGCACTCGCTTGGAGGTATCGTGACTGCCGTCCTCTTGCCGCTTCTTAAGTCCACACGACCGGTCCAGGTCGTGCTTGTCGATCCACCGCTCGAAGTAGACCCGGAGGCAATGGCCAATTACAGAATCTTTTTCAGCGAGATGGTGAGCCACCCTCAGACGCCCGAGGAGCTTTTGCAGGAGAACCCACTCTGGACGAAGGAAGACGCGGTGATCGCGAATGCGAGCATGCGGTTGTGCGGGGTGGAGGTCGTGCAGGCCATTTTAGACGTGGGTTCTTTCCTCTCCTTCCCTTCCCTGCCGCCGTACTCCCCATTCGTGCCTTCTCACGAGTTCCTGACTTGTTTTGTCCATTGCAGCAAAATGTTCCATGGTCGTTTTCGCACCACTTGCCGATGGCGCCGGACAACGTGCAAGTGACGGTGCTGGCTGCGGACCCATCCAAGTGGTGGTGCGTGAAGGAAGAAGATCTGAAGGCGTATCCGCACGTCAAGGCGAAGACGGTATGGGGAGCGTCTCACATGATTCCACTCGAGGACCCTGTGGCCGTGCTCAATGCGGCACTTGGAGAGGGAGTCAAGGACGAAGGCGGACGTGAAAGCAGAGTGCCCGTGGGAGGAGCTATACCTCCCACTGCCACGGCCCCTCGGGGCAGTGACGCTACCTCCAAGTCCCTTCAGGAGTGAAAGCCTGAGGATGTGCCAGTGATGCGATTGCTGGCGAAATGAAGTTTGCGAATGTATGACTACAGTACAGTAAGAATTCCGAAACGCTTAGATGGTGACATTTCCGATTGGTACAGCGAGAGGCGTCTGCTTGACGTTCAAAGATATCGATGTCATTTGCATCCGCCGTATCAGACTTTGGGCTGCATTACGTTACTATGGAAAGGCTGTCCATACGACAGACGACTTAATTTGCGTGCATGCTATCAATACGTATCCTACCTACCGCACATTCATACATAAATCAAGACAAGGTCTTAGCTCAGCGCAGGCGCAGAAAATACAAGTCAGAATCAGAACGGTGAGACGAAACCCTGCGTACAAGCAATGTCCTATCGCATGCAGCTGTCGGACAGTGATTATATGAGTTGGGAAGAGGAGGTGAAAGACTAGGGAAGGGAGTGTTAGGACTTATAAGGACCATCTTTCAGGAACGAACCTCAACAAGCTTATCGGGAACCTAGGTACTCTGCGACCTTATAGTATCCCATGCTCACCGCAACCTCGAGAGGCGTGAGTCCTCTGCCATCTTGAACGGTGAGATAGAATCGGTCTACTGCAGTCTCGACAGGCAGTTCGCCCTCGTCGTTTGGCACGGACGCACTGCATCCAGCTTCAACCAGGAGTTTCGCTGCATGCAAAGACGTGGGTTCCGAATATAACCGTATCGCGTGATGCAACGGCGTATCTCCATCGGTTCCTTGTACATGGAGGTCCGCTCCCTTGCAGACGAGGAAAGAGAGCATCGAATCCCACCGAGAGGTACCTGTATATCTAAGGCGTGACTGTAATGCAAAGGACAAGATATCGGATGGAAGGGGGGCAGCTTGCGAAATCAAGTAGTCCGCTACAGAGGTAAACCCACGCTCGACTGCATTATGGAGAGGGGTTCTGTGTGTAGCGTTGGGCGCGAAATTGCGACAGCCACTTGTGATGAGGAGTTGGACGATCTCGAGACATTCTTTTTCATCCGGGAGTTGCATCACATGATGTAGTGAACCATTTCCGTGTGGGTCAAGGTGGGTTAATTTGACACCATGGTCTACAAGAAAGTGAATCATAGACAAAGGATTATGATCTGGCGACACGCTGAAAAGCAGATCGGGAGGAAAGCTGTCGTGTGGACTAATTGACAGAAGATGTTTCACAACAGATATGAATCCTCGAGATACAGCAAGATGAGCCGGTAGTATGCCAGCAGCATTGGGTTCAGAAGGACGACAGCCAGCCTTGACGAGGGATTGCACCGTAAGGCGACATTGAGACTCGTCGGATATAGACATGGTAACATGCAAGAGCGTGTTTCCATCATTTTGCTTGACGTGTACCTGAGCTCCTTGGCGAATAAGAGAGGGGACCATTGTCACTTTCTGTCGCAATGCAGTAAACAGGATCATGGGGGGGAGTGACAGGCGTCGGGATAAAAGATACTCCATTACAGAGACAAACCCTCGAGACACCGCAATGTCAATAGGAAGTTGGCCGGCATCATTAGATGTAGAAGCTGAGCAACCAGCGCCGACCAGAAATTGCACAATCTTTACACATGAAGCTTCATCGAGAATCATGATGGCAATGTGGAGGAGGGTATCTCCATTGTATTCTGTGGCATCCAGATCAGCTCCTTTTTCAATGAGGAACGGAATCATCCTCTCTTGTTTTCGTAGCGCAGTGATTAGGATCGTGGGAGGGAGTGGCGAGCGGCGTTGGGATAAAAGATAATTCACCACAGAGACAAACCCTTGGGCTACAGCGGCGGAAATGGGAAACTCGTTATAGCGATTGGATTTAGAAGGGTGGCAACCAGCGCCGACCAGAAGTTGCACAAGCTCGAGACATTGAGTTTCCGATTTGAAAGTATTGATGGCAATGTGGAGCAGGGTATCTGCATTGTCTTTTTTGGCATGCAGATTAGCTCCTTTTTGAATGAGGAATGGAATCATCGACTCTTCTGCTTCTTCTCGTAACGCAGTGATTAGGATCGTGGGAGGGAGTGGCGAGCGTTGAGATAAAAGATATTCCACCACAGGGACAAACCCTCGGGCTACAGCAGCAGAAATGGGAAACTTGTCACAGTGGTTGGATATAGAAGGGTGGCAACCAGCGCCGACCAGAAGTTGCACAAGCTCGAGACACTGAGCTTCTTCGAGAATATTAATGGCGACGTGGAGGAGGGTGTCTCCATTGTCTTCTTTGGCACAGTGCAGATCAGCTCCTTTTTGAACGAGGAATGGAATCATTGACACTTGTTCTTGTAGCGCAGTGAACAGGATCCTGGGAGGAAATGGTGTGTGTAGGGAAAGGTAATCTACTACGGAGACAAACCCTCGAGACACCGCAATGTTGATAGACGACTGCCAGTGGCCAGCAAAGTTAGATGCAGAAGAACAACCGGCGTAAATAAGAACTTTTATCACTGTGAGGCATTGGGCTTCCTCTAGATTCTTGATCAAGAAATGCAGAAGTGTGTTTTTGTTCTCGTCTACGGCACCAAGATTAGCACCCTTGTTGATAAGGAACCTGATCATTGAAACTTGAAACTGCAGGGCAGTGAACAAGATCCCTTCAGGTATGGGATGTTTTCGAGATAGAAGGCATTCCACAACGTAATGAAATCCTCGTCTGACAGCATTGTAAAACAGTTCTGAACCACAGGAGCCAAGGTTACACTGAGGACCCGCACATTTTTGTGCCAAGGCTAAATGAATCTCTTCATTGGCATCTTCCAGGAATTCTCTGACAGTTATTAACAATCTATTCTCCTGTTCTTTCGTGAAGCGTAGACCATCTTCATTGCCAATAAGCGCACGAAATGCAATCGCT
Source organism: Leccinum variicolor (assembly GCA_038091415.1). NCBI lineage: Eukaryota > Fungi > Basidiomycota > Agaricomycetes > Boletales > Boletaceae > Leccinum > Leccinum variicolor. The sequence goes on along the minus strand of JBBPOK010000204.1, from coordinate 3,128 downwards.
TGCTGTGAGGGGTCCCGGTCAGGATTCAACAAGGGCATAATGTCTGAGCACACGCAGAACAGCAACAAACAGTTGCCTATCCCGCGATAATCCTGCTTGGCCGCAACATGGAGGGGGAGATCGCCATGAGAATTGCAGGTCAAGGGGGTCACAGCCAGCATCCACTAGTGTCCGTGCGATCTCCATGTGAACGGGTCTATCAGGAGTCCGCATAGCGGCATGCAGCAGTGTATCTCCATCCGAATTGAGAACACGAGCATTGGCTCCATTACTCAATAACAAGCGGATCATCTCCACTCGTTTCGGGAGCGTAGCTTTCAATGCGATAAACAAGATCCTGGATGGGAGAGGTGCAGCTCGAGGGAGGAGATATTCCACGACTGAGACAAATCCTCGCATCACGGCAATATAGATTGGTGGCTTATCGTCAGCGTCGAGATTGCAAGGGTCGCAGCCAGCCTCAATGAGAAGTTGGGTGATGATAAGGCATTCGTTCTCGTTGGACACCTTCATAGCCACGTGTAATGGAGTATCTCCATTGTCGGCAACGGCATTCACCAGAGCATCATGCAGTATAGCTGCCCGGGTGTTAACGAAACAACCTGACTGTTCGGATCGGACACTTACCCTTGATGTGCGATGTCGATGACTCGTCAAAGGTGGATGAGGTGTTCATCGAAAGTAAAGCTTTGATGACAGGAACACATCTCTTTTCGACCGCAACGAGGAGAAGCGCCTCTGCACAGCCAACTTCAACAAGTCTCGCCAACACAAGCATCAGCTCATCTCCGTCAACTACTTGTTCGAAATCCTCTACACTGTCCAACAGAGCAACCAGAAGACGTCTGTTTTCCCAGGGAGCGTCCGCCAACTCCAGAAATTCTGTAGTCTCCAACAACCGTCTGATGACCGATAGAGGGAAATCATGGGGCTGGTCTACAACAACATGCACAAGCAACATCTCCGGAACACTGCTTCTCTCCTCCAAGAGTATATCGACCATTTCCGTTTGCCAGCAATTAACAGCAACTTCTAGTGAAATTGCCGTGATCATCTCCGCATCATCAGAATTTCAGTCTTTGATAGTCAAACCCGGCTGGTTCACGTCAGCACCATCCGAGATCAATATCCTGGCATGACGGGCTTTCCCAAAGTGGGCGGCATATACGAGAGGGCTGGTTCCTTCTTGTGGTGCGAGGGCAGTACGACGGACGAAGGTTTCAAAGAGTGAGTCGGATCCAAATACAATGAGGGTATACAGTGTGAAATCGTGGTCCGAGGTAGGCCACGGGACGCCAGTGCGAATTGATGGAACTAGTTTGCACATTCGATCCCATTCCCGAGTGTATCTGTAAATAACTGCTCGAAGAGCCCCAATATCCTTGAAGATGCTAGTATTTTGCGGCCCGAGACGACCGAGATGGCCGAGGCCATCAGAAAGCACATATTTTAGAAGTGGCCAAGATGTATACAAAGGAGAACTTGAAATCCTCAGGTCCCGTTCGCGCCTTAGGAAAGATGGTCTGTCTTCGGATTCCTCCGTCTCCTCGAGGCAAATACCAATGTACGCCATGCAAAGCCTAGCAAGCTGTTCGTGGGCATCTTCGAAGACAATATGATACGACGGCAGATTTTTGTGAACCAGTTCTCCCATAAGGTACTCCTGCGGAAAGGGCTCGTGAGCTACATGACATGTAACTGTTGACAGAATGAACTAACCTTGACACTCATATGAGAGAGGGCGATGACGTCCGTATCTTCGTGATGAACCACAAGGCTCTGGCAGACTTCCAGCAAATTGGCACCCTTCATTAACCTGTAGCTAGAATCCAACATGCGATAATCGGAGTCAATCGTGACCCCTTCGAGGAGTTCCGCCATGCGTATGGGACGCAGGGAAGCCACAAGCCACACCAACGCACGTCGCACTAGGCGCGCATCCGACGGCCGTTTCTCGATTGCTATGAGAATTCTCCTATATGTCTCTTCCAGCCCTTCGGGAAGGCTCTTGAGTACCTTTCGAATTTCTGATCTTGAAGTACATAAGTTTTCAAGCGTGTCGATCTGGCATTGTACCCAACGAAACCTTGAACATACAATCATCAACGAGATCAAAAAGGGAAAAGATAAAAATGTCTTACATGCCATCTGCCTTTGTACACAGTCCAGTTCGAATTTCCTCCTTCAGTCCGTCGTCGCACGATCTCAAGCGATGGCGCGAGTCGAGTTCTCTTGTGACGTGTAGCCGGATGTCAGCTGACAATTCATTCGCCATTTGATCCATTGATATAGCTGAGCAAGCAGAAAGGATGCTGGCGATGTTTTGCAGTGGTCGAGAAGAGGCAAATACTCGAACATCACTGGCGCTCATGATAAGCCCATCGAGGAGGATCTCCACTTCTTTGCACTCGTCGAGTGCATCAATGACCACAAAAGGCTTTCGTGGAAATAGTCTTGCAACCTTGGACAAACAAGCCGACAGTCCCTTGGGGTTGTAGAACGGATCAGGATGACTTTGGTACTCCTTGAGCAGTTCGTCCAATAGTTGTTCTGACTCGAATTCTACCATTAAGAGGCAGGCCGTTAACTGTGCAAGAATGGAACGTAAAACTTCAACAGCGCTCGTAGATCGACTTGTTCGAAAATCGCAATAGAAGTACGCCAAAGGTTCCTCAGCATTCCTCGTGTTATTGAGGTCATCGATGACAGAAGATCTGCGAACATGATCACGGTTACCAGTTGGTAAAAAGAGGCCGAAACGTACGCCAAAACAGTTTTTCCTGCGCCAGCTAACCAAATTCATGTCAATGACAAAGCTTTGTATCATCACAGGAAATATACCTTTCCCTTGCAACCACAGGAATGAACCTTCCCCCTGCCTCCACGACGTATATGTGTCCAAAACGTGTAACCACGCGCATGTATGGGATTGACGTATCAAGGAGGTCTGTCGATGTTTCTCCGAACAACGCAACGCGTCAAGTAGTTTCAATAGTTTGTCTCGTTTCCTTGCTATTAGAGCGAGAAGTCAACGGTAAGGTCATCGAGGGATAGCTAAACATACAAATAATGTTCTTCCTCTGGTTTTCCATCACCATGTCCATTACTATGGTAGGTTGAGGAGGCAC